>JAQQSZ010019039.1:0-10449 GCA_028646595.1 Phalanger gymnotis | reverse complement strand
TTTAGACAACACTTGATGACGTGAAAAACCCTATAAGAGGAGAGAAGACAACTTGAAGATTGATTTTCTGTTGGAGCCACAGACAGCTACAGCCGAAGCTGAAGATAAAGCCAAAGCTGAAGCAGCAGCTGCAGAAGTAGAGCCGACCTGACCAGAAGCAGAGCCGACTGACCTGTGTGTGGACCTAGGAGTGCTGAGCAAAGACTTGAGGCCAGTGGCTAATCTTCTTACCAAGAGAGGGGAAGCATGAATGTGATTTGGTTTAATATCATCATGTTTTTCTGTGGCCTCCAGGTTACTCTTGTGAGGGGGATTTATTGGGCCTGGAAGCTTTTGATCAAAATATCAAAATGGGGAGGCTCGTTAGTGGGTCTGTTACTTTAGAGCCTGAATAAATGCTTTAATTCTTCTGCCTTCTACTTAGAGAATTCCTTATATCCTGCGGTTCTGAATCTTTCAGACATATACATATATACACATATATACATATACATATACATATATATACATATACATATATATATATATATGATTCTCTTTGAAATCATAAATTCTGCCTTCATAATACAATATCAGTGCAAAATAACAGAGGAGGCTGTTTCAGCACAATTATACTGCAAAAGTTGTGTAGAAGTAGGGGACATTAAACCAAATATTAGGATGTCTGTGAGTCACATATTGACTTAGACAATCACATATCCACATCATATATGTTTTATTTATTTGTTTGTTTGATTTTTTTCTTTTACTTCCCAATTACCTTTTAAACTGGTTTGGCCACACCCTGGAGTGTTTGCATGGCACATGAGATCCAAACATAGTGTGTTTGACACTGCAGCTACAGCATAGAACAACCATAAAGAAAGAATACAGAGCATAGGAAACAGATTACAGGTCTGGCATATCAATGTAGTATAGTGGTGATGAGTAATTCCAATAAACCAGTCATGTTCTGGATCTTTCTATCTTATGAACACTAAATAATTCACTTTTTGTATTTACTAATTTGTAATATTCTTAGCTTACAGAATGAAGAAGTATCAAGGTAAAATTCAATGCTAATGGAATTTTAGATTTCATAATTGGAATAATTCTTTTTTTTCTCTGATCTGGGATTGTTTGTTTTTCTTTTTTTAATTTTTTTATGAACACAGTGTAAATGGTTGCTGAGTGTAGAAATGGGAGGAATCTTCTTCTGCAGTGAGTATTTCTTGCTACAAGTTGTTATAAGAAAACTAATAATGAGAAAAAATGAAATAATGAGGGGTATAATGTGAGATGTGCCTTACATACTCAGGAAAAAGAATTCAAAGTATTGAAAGGAAAAACAGATGACACATTATGGCATAAAATTTTGTGGTCAAATTATTTAAACATAAATGTAAAATTTTCAGGAATAAAATTTTGAAGATATAAACAAATTTAATAATATTGAGAAAAAAGCAAGAATTCTGAAGAATGACATGTATAAAAAAAGCTCACCAAATCAAATTTTTGAGAGAAAATGTACAAACTATTAAATCAAATTTATGTCACAAATGGGTGAACTATTAATCATGAGAGGATGTCATAAGAATAATTTTAGTCGTAATAGAACTCAGAATGTGTTGAATTTGAATTTGATCCCCAACTCTTCACCCAAAATTATTGTCTTTTTCTCTACATTTTCTCTGAATATCCCAGAATTACAATGAGACTCTGCTGCTTGGACTCTGGGCAATCAGGGATAGTATTCAATGGGGACTCCATGACTCCCCTCTCCCACAGTGTGTTACTAGCAGTTTCTTAATGAAGTTAAATATTGCTCTTTCAAAAGATCTTGAAATGGGGCTCATTTTTTTTTTCTGATTTCAGTGCATGGAGAGAAACCTCATGTTTCTTGTCAGTGGCCATTGTGAGGTCCTCCCTCTGGCCCTTACCTCTCTATGCATTTTTCTGGCACCTTTGAGCTACATAAAGGGCACTCAAGCTTTGTGAGTAGGATGAGGGTCGGAGGGAAATGTTAAGGCAAGGCTAACCTGCCAACCTTCATTAGTCCAAACTCGCTCAATGCAAATATTTATCAGTAATGTTTTCATCAAGCTGTTTTCTCCCTACTAAACATTTCTGTTTTCCTTTCTTTCTTTTTCTATTCTTTTCTTCATTTGAGCAAAGCGCATAGTGTGAATTTAATATTGTAATGATGAAGGCTTTACTTTTATTGCTTTTTTGAGTTTTGGGGCAGGGGGTTGGGGGTTGAGTGAAGGAAAGGGAAAGGAGGGGGAGGCACAGAGCCAAGGGATTGTGGGAAGTATCGATGGAGACGTGATAAGTGTGAAGTCTCATTGTGAAAGTTGTAAGTGGATGTAGGCTGCCCCTTGAGTCAGAAAAGGGGAAAGAGGGAGGGGTTCTTTTAGCTTTTGCTTTCTAGAGGACCCTGAGAAACTGCAAATGAACAAGGCAGCTTCATTCTGAAAGTGTTAAAATAGGCAATAGTCGATAAATGACATTATCTTATCTAGTAGCCAAAAAATCTCAAATATGTTCATGTGTTTGTATACACTTATGCACATACGTGTGTATATGATGTGCGTATATGTATTGATGGCATTTATTTAAAATGACTGCCTTCTTATTGCCAATATTTTCTGAATGAGAGAGTGGTGTGGTAGACTGATACATAACATCTGTTTACATCTGGAGCCCTCTTCATCATCTCTAGTCCCAACTACAAGCTGTTCTGTCCTGGTGACACCATGAAATAAAATCTTTCATTTAAAAAAAATAATCTTTGTGAGAATCAAATTATATAAATAGATGCAGTGCTTTTTAAACCTTAAAAATACTAAACAATTTATTACTATTATAACCATCATTATTATCATCATTGTTATGTTTTAACATTATCATTACTATATCTAATGAGTACTTTTGAGCACCTATTCATAAGAGACTGAACTATTATTATATTAAATTCTAAAATGGGAGCTAAATGTCTGGGATTCAAAATCAAAATATATCCTTGGAATGCATTAATACTATTCCAATCTTTTTTTAAACCTTGATTTATTTTTTTTTAATATTTGTATTATTTTAATTATTTATCTCAATTGCAAGTAAACACAATTTTTAAACATTCATTTAAAAAAATTTGAATTCCAGATTTTCTCCCTTTCTTTAGCCTTGCTTGGAAAAGCAAGACATTTGATATAGATTATACATGTTCAGTCATGCAAAACATTTTCATATTAGCTGTATTTCAAAAGAAAACACAAACTAAAAACAAAACAAAACAAAAAAACAAAAGATAAACACAATTTTATATATATATATACATATATATATATATATTTTTTTTTCTTCAATATGCTTGCATCTGCATTCAGACTTCATCAGTTTCCCACTCCCCACGGAAATAGACAGCATGTTTTTCTTCATAATTCCTGTAGAATTGTCTTGAATCATTGCATCTCTAATAACAGCTAAATCATTCACAGTTGATCATCATACAATACTATTGTTACTGTGTATAATCTAGTTTTGTTCATCTCACTTTACATCAGTTCATATGTCTTCCCCAGTATTTCTGAAAACATCCTGCTCATCATTTACTAAAGCAAAATAGTATTATATTACAAGCATATACAACAATTTGTTTACCCATAACACAATTAATGGGCATTCTTTCACTCCCATATGGATAGGCCAGACTGTTGCGAGCAAGGACACAAGAACATATTTGATAACTTTGCTCCAAGTTAGATTGTTCTGGAATCTCATTTTTGGTATTAGTGAAACAAACTATATCACTAAATTTGATTTCCAATTACTTAGGAACTACTTTGACTGAGAAGTCTTTTAAAATTATTATTATTATTATAAATTTTAAAAAAGCACTTTGAAAGCAAAAAGAAAAGAAATAGAGACTGTGAGATGTGCAGTTACTTGCCAACTAACATGTACATAGTGATAGAGACAGGACTACACCTGTGATCCCTTGAGTCTAAGCCTACTTCTCTATCTGCTACCATGCTGCCTCATTAATTTATGTTGAGACAATTGAACTTATACTCGGAAGACATTACCTTTCATAAAAAGTGAAAAGCAACCTGAAGGAAGAGCTGTCCTCAAAGAATTATGGGGTAGAATTGGAGTGGATAGGAGGAGGATTTAATTTAAATAATGATAAAAGATTATAACTCAGAGAAGGCAAAGTTTATAGTTAGATGAAGGTTGGTTGTTTTTCAATGGTTCAGTGATGGGCACAATTATATGGCCTTAAGTGAAAGGCTACATTGTGAATGAGCTTGCAGTCAGTGACTTGATTTTGAGGCTTGACTCTAACACAATGTGTGTCAATCCTTGAAAATGTCACAGGCAGTTGTTTTGCTTAATAGATTAATCTATAATTCATATGTCATTTATAATTTCATCAGATATTTGTGTCTGATGTAATTGCAGTAATAGCTTCAAATTGAATGAGAGTTTTGGGACAAGCTCTGTGTCCAAAGAATGTTTCTAATTTTAAAACATCTTGCAAGTGTCAATGGCTGCATGTTTATATAATTTTAATCACCTTCACTAAGTATCTGATTGTGCTTTTCTTCCATCCAAGAAAAGTAGGTGTGCATTATTATATTCCCTTACCTTTGTCTTCTCTGACTTGAAGGATATTTATTTGTGTCTATGCTTTTTAACTTCTTTTTTTTTTGTCCAAACCATGAGACCCTACTAAGGAACTAAAATTTAGCAATGAGAATTGAGTCATTCACATAAAACCATAATAAAAAACCCATATATTTCCAAAAAGACTCTCTTGTTCATACAGCACTTGCAATTTTCAGATTTTTATCATTATCAGAGCAAATATCAAAATTAGGAAAACCCTAGGAAAGGAACAAAGTTTCTTACTAAGACAAAGAAACAACTTTTAATATACACATTAAAATAAAGTGGATGATATTTGATTATAATTTTTATCATTATCAGTTTTAAAAGGCATAATGAGTGAAGGATAAAAAAGGTATATGACATATTTATCATTTGTACATTGGAGGGAAAAGAAGTTATCAGTGAAAATATACATGAAGTGAATGTGAAAGACCATGCATTTATTAGGGAATAACAGGTGTATTTCATTATTTATACTTACAGAAAGATAATATTGAAGGTAAATATTAATAGTATTGAAGCTATCAATAATATTGAAACTTTTGTTCTTGCTCAGTCATCCAGCCATGTCTGATGCTTTGTGACTCCATTTGAGATTTTCTTGACTAAGATCCTGAAGTGTTTTGCTATTGTCTTCTCCAGCTCATTTTACAGATGATGAAACTGAGACAAACATGGTTAAATAACTTGCCTGGGGTCACATAATTAGGAAATATTTCAAGCTGTATTTGAACTCAACTCTTCCTGACACTAGGCCCAATGCTCTATCCACTGCACCACCTAATATTCTTCATTACTTGAATTTAGTGAAATGAGAACACAATCCACATATGAACTGTCAAAATTCCTATGCCTTCACACATGAGAGGAAGTAGACCTCTGAAACTCGCATTTGTAGAATCTGTGCCAACTGTCCAAGAACAGCAGGAAAATGTACAGAATATTTGTATCTCAGGTTCTCCAGGTAAATATGTCCTCTATTGATTTCCTTTTGCCTGTTAAGCTCTGCCTAACTCTCTAGAGAGCCTAAGGAAGTAATGAAAATGTCTCACTGTAGCATCCACCTTCTCTGACCAATGGCTAGTAAAGACATTCCCCTGTAGATGTTTCTTGGTAAGTTTATTTTATATACTTGATTCTGTTATTATAGATCAACATAGATCATGCTAGACTTGATGGACTATTTCAGACCAAGTCATGAATGAACAGGAGGATATGAAGAATAATAACTATCAAAATATAAATGCAAATAATACTAAGGGGTAGCCAAAATCATGGCTTTGATGATGAGTTGATGAAGTACAGCTGCCTCCTCTTGGCAGAAGTAGAGACCATGGGAAATATAGCTTTCATATTTGTGACACAATTAGCTTTTCATTTTGTTGTAATTGTGTTTCTCTATTGTGAATGAAGATTCAGTGACCATGGTATATTACAACACCAGTTTCACCACCAACAAAAATACAGATATATAAGTGATAGATTCTTGTGACAGTGAAAAAGTGAAAGTCTTTATGTTCTCTTAACTCTTTATAAATAGAAGGGGATTATTCTTCCCCATCTCATCACCAAGATCATAATTTTTCATGGAAATCAATATGTAACTGCTCGTTAGTATCATCTTCCTCTTTGTTATTTATGCCATTGTGTATACTTAATTTTCATTCCTTCATCTATGTTCATACAAGTTTACCATGGTTGTCCAAGTTTTACACCTCATCATTGCTAAAAGAACAATATTTTTTTAACATTAGTATGCCACAATTTATTCAATCATTTTTCTGATTTTATCCTTAATACTAAAAATATTACTGCTATAGATACTTTAATTTTGTAAACAATTTTAAATATTCAATATTTTGTATGTAATAAAAGTATTTATATCTTGTATATGCTGTTTGCCTATTTGAGACATAATACTTACTTTGGGAAATAGATGAGTTTGACAAATAGATCACAAGTCTAGAATGTTGTCAAGGTAGAGAATTCATGGGGGGATTTAATTATTCAGACATCTAGTGGAGTTCTTTCTGAAAAAAAAAAGTAGAGGACAATATTTTTGTTACTTGACTAGACAACAACTCTATCTCATTGAAGGTATAAAATAGTTAAATCAATATTATTCTTTATATGATAATCAGGAACATGTAGGAAATAATTTTGTGAAAGGAAATAATGGAAACAAAGTTGTATACAAGTATAATCACTCCACTTTTAATTTTGTGCTGAAGAAAAATAAAGCTGGTAATACTGTAAGATACACCTTAAATTTCAGAATAATAGATTTCAAATGTATGAGAAGGAAACAGAGTCAAATGACAAAGACCCCCTTAGGCTTAATATAAAGGAAAAAGAAAAAAAATCACTAATAAGAAATGCAAATAAGTGGAACAACTAGTGAGTGGTAGCAGGAATCTTTTAAGTAAATATTGGATGAATAATTTTGGTGAATATTGTACATGGTCCTTTTTTTTCTATCTATGGCTTAGACTTGTCCAAGTTGGGGCTGGGGTGTGTTCAGGAACATCTGTCTAATTTTGATAACAATATTCTAGCATAATGAATTCATTAATAACCATATACATTTTGTTTTGGTGTACTTAAATATGAGAATGTGTTAATAGTACTAACACAATTGTCAAAGGTATACATGATACAGCAAAGCAGGATAATCTCTGGATTGATCTTGAAGTCCTTTCCAAATCTGAAAGTCTGTCATTCTGGAATGACTAGGTAATTGGTTAAAATTTTAATTGCTTGTCTCTCATAATTACATCTTCTTTTTCAGAGTGGTTAGAAAAAGCTATTTCTCCACCAAAAGTAGATGGATGCCCCTGTCTGTTCACATTCCCATTACCCATTTCTTTTCTTTTTAAATCAATTTCAATTTCAATATTTTCATCATTCAATTTCAATAATTTGTTGGTTCTGAGATGAAAGATTAGTACTATTTTAATTTATATTATAATCACTATTATTGCCATAGGTCTGTTTTCACATGGTCATAAATAGTCTACTATTTTCTTGAAAAGTGTGAATTATCCTTGACTATTAATCAATAGAGGAAATATATGTGAATAATATAGTCTTCTAGAGCATATACAGGCACATATACATAGATACATGCATACATAAACGCACACCACAAGAACTGTGAAACAGAGCCCCCTGTGCCCCAGAAGCGGAGATCTACTTTCAAAGCAAAAAATCCAACCACCATCAATAAGAAGCAGATTAGAAAAGTAAAGACATAGAATCTTACTATGGGTATGGGCACAGAAACATATAGGCACACATTCATAATATGGGTAAATTCCTCACATGTAGTGGATATCAGCAAGATTTGATGAGAGTAATTGTTGTAAAAGATTTTAACTAAGTGGGGTATTGCTTTTAGTTTGAGAGATCAGAGAAGCCTATTGGAAGAAGGAAGAAATGAGTTAGTGAAAAATTAAGATCACAATATGAGAATAATAGTGGGAGAATTTTTCATATAGGAAGAAAAATAAAATATGATCATATCATAAGAAGTAGAAAGCCAATTGATGTTTCGAAGGGGTAATTAAATTCCAATTTTGCTTTCCTATATCCTATAGAAATATAAATTTTACTCCCAAGTAATTATATTCATTGAAAACTGAAATGTTATGTGTGGATGGTACCTATTTTATGTTTTGTTTTATTATATTTTGTTCAGATTTTAACTATTTGCTTTTGAGTCCATATGTAGAATTTTGAAGTTTTATATTTACAGTACAATATAGACTTATTAAATAGAGTATAGAATGCCAGTAAACTTCAGGGAAGGGATTTAGAATATGTGCCAGTAGAAAAGAGAATATCTGTATTATAGAGGATGAAAATAAAAAGAACAATAACAAGAGAATATAGATTTTCAGCTCCAGATGCAACCTTAAAATACATAATATTAAATGGCTGGATAAAATGTGTGTGTGTGTGTGTGTGTGTCTGCGTGTGTGTGTGTGTGTGTGTGTGAGCACTAGAGGTATCAGGGAAGGTGGAGAGAATAATATCAGTAGTGAGATTGACTTCAGAATATAGAATAAATAGAAAGGGATCTTATAAAATTAAATGCCATATCTAGAAGGTAACATAAACATTATCTAATCCAATTCTTTGATTTTATAGGGAAGGAAACTGAAACCTAGGGAGAATACACAAATCGGCTGTCATCAATGCATTTTTTTTCTATAGATGGAATCAACAGACAAAATTACCAGAACAAATCTTACTAATGCAGAAGAATTTATTTTCCTGGGATTTTCTAACCAATCTGAACTTCAGGGATTCCTGTTTGGTATTTTCTCAGTCATTTACATGAGTATCATAATAGAAAATGGGCTTATTATTTTAATAACAAAATTTGATCAAACTCTTCAAACCCCCATGCATTTTTTCCTTGGGAATTTTTCCTTCTTGGAAATTTGCTACACATCAGTGACTCTTCCCAGAATGCTGAAGGACTTTTGGACCCAGAATAATCATATTTCTCTACTATCCTGTGCTGTTCAAATGTGTTTCTTTCTCATTCTTGGGGCCACTGAGTTGTGATGGCATATGATCACTTTGTTGCCATTTGTAAGCCTTTGTATTATCCTCTCATCATGAATCAAAGAACATGTGACCAGCTTGTTGTGGGTGCTTGAATCAGTGGAATGCCAATTCAGATAGGAGATATATCAGATATATACCACATATTTTCCCTCCTTTTATGTGGTTCTAATAAACTTGATCATCTTTTCTGTGACATCCCCCCATTACTGAAGCTGGCCTGTGTGGACACTTCTTTGAATGAAGTTTCTGTTTATGCTGATGATCTGTTGTTTGGTATGGTTCCTTTTCTTTTGATACTGAATTCCTACATCAGGATCATTACTACAATCCTGAAGCTTCCATCAGCCAGAGGAAGATCCAAAGCCTTTTCTACATGTTCATCCCATCTCATTGTTGTTGGTTTATTCTTTGTGTCTGCTTCCATTTCATATGTTCAAACCAAGTCCAATCAATCAATAGGAACAGGAAAAGTACTTTCCCTTTTCTATACTATTGTGACTCCAATGTTTAATCTCATGATATATAGCCTTAGGAACAAGGATGTCATAATGGCAGTGAGAAAATTGTTATCTTGATGTATCACACTAGAAAACAATTATAATGAAAAAAACTGATAAGATTAAGCATTTCCAATTCAAGAGAGCATCTCCTGAATATATTGAAGTTACATTCTTTGAACTCTGCTTAGGATTTGAATTTTTTTTTTTTACCTTAAATGAAATCTATTTTCAAGTGACAACTTTACGGCAGGGCTATCATTTGTAATCATACTGCATTATTTGTAGCTTAGAGACTTAATTTTTCACTAATTCAGTCATGTTTTTTTTTTTTTTAAATGAAATGGACATTTTTTTACTCACAAAACTTGGGTTAAGTTTGAGGAAAAATAAATGTTTGGCTCCTTTCAAATCCTGGCCCCAAGAGGCCAAGCTGTAATTTTGATTATTTGCTTTGTTGCTTTTAACTAGAAGATATTGCTATACATATGTTTTCACATGCCTTAAAATACTAAGAAGCAATAAGTCATAAAAAATTCTGAAAATACATGATTTTAATGCAGTAACATTTGTCAGTTAGTAGTAAGAAGCTGACTATAAAATTGGAAATTTAATTTTCTGATAAAAACCATTCTCTGTGGCTGCAGAACCCACAAAGTGGCAGAGGGAAGCAGGGCCCCAGCCCAGGACAGCCTGGATGGTCTCTGGGTAAGGTCTGTCCTGCACA
>JAQQSZ010019038.1:0-10449 GCA_028646595.1 Phalanger gymnotis | reverse complement strand
GGTAAAATAGAAATTGAAAGAATCCACAGATCACCTCCTCAAATAGATCCCAAAAAGAAATCTCCTAGGAATATTGTCAAAGATGCCAGAGCTCCCAAATCAAGGAGAAAAATACTGCGAGCAGCCAGAAAGAAACAATTTGAGTGTTATGGAAACACAATCAGAATAACCCAAGATCTAGCAGCTTCTACATTAAGAGATCAAAGGTCTTGGAATACTATATTCCGGAGGTCAGTGGAGCTTGGAGTAAAACCAAGAATCACCTACCCAGCAAAACTGAGTATCATGCTCCAAGGCAAAATATGGATTTTCAATAAAATAGAGGACTTTCAAGCTTTCTCAGTGAAAAGACCAGAGCTGAATAGAAAATTTGGCTTTCAAACACAAGAATCAAAAGAAGCATGAGAAGGTAATCAAGAAGAAGAACAAGAAAGGGAAATCTCAAGGGACTTACTAAAGTTGAACTGTTTTGTTTACATTCCTACATGGAAAGATGATGTGTATGATTCATGAGACCTCAATATTAGGGTACCTGAAGGGAATATGCACATATAAATATAAATATATATATATATATATATACATATACATATATGTGTGTGTATGTATATATGTATGTGTGTATATATATCATATAATATATATGTGTATATATTATATTTTATATATATATATGTATATATATATATATATATAAAGAGAGAGAGAGAGAGAGAAATGGGGGGGGCACAGGGTGAGCTGAACATGAAGAGATGATATCTAAAAGAAAGAAAATTAAATTAAGGGATGAGAGAGGAATATATTGAGAGAGGGAGAAAGGGAGAGATAGAATGGGGTAAATTATCTTGCATAAAAGTGGCAAGAAAAAGCATTTCTGTAGGAAGGGAAAAGAAGGCAGGTGAAGGGGAATGAGTGAATCTTGCTCTCATCATATTTGACCTGAAGAGGGAATACCATACACACTCAATTGGGTATCTTACCCCACAGGAAAGTAAGAGGAAGAAGATAAAAAAGGGGGGGATGATAGAAGGGAGGGCAGATGGGGGAGGAGAAAAGGGATAGGATGAAGGGAGAAAATTGGATAAAGGGGGATAGGTTAGGAAGGAACAAAATATAGTTAGTCTTTCACAACATGAGAATTGTGGAAGGGTTTTACATAATGTTACGCATGTGGTGTATGTTGAATTACTTGACTTCTTAGGGAGGGTGGGTGGGAAGGGAAGAGGGGAGAGAATTTGGAACTCAAAGTTTTAAAAGCAACTGTTCAAAAACAAACAAAAAAAGTTTTTGCATGCAACTAGAAAATAACATACCCAGGCAATGGGGCATAGAAATTTATCTTGCCCTATAAGAAAGGAAGGTAAAAGGGGATTGGAGGGGAGTGGGGTGACAGAAGGGAAGGCTGACTGGGCAATGCGGCAACCAGAATATATGCCATCTTGAAGTAGGGGGGAAGGTAGAAATGGGGAGAAAATTTGTAACTCAAACTCTTGTGAAAATCAATGGTGAAAACTAAATATATTAAATAAATTAAATAGAAAAAAATAGAAGAAAATGTGAAATATCTGATTGGAAAAACAATTGACCTGGAAAATAGATCCAGGAGATACAATCTAAGAATTATTGGTGTACCTGAAAGTTATGATGAAAAAAACAGCCTAGACAGTACCTTCCATGAAATCCTTAAGGAAAATTGCCCAGAGGTCCTAGAACCAGAGGGTAAAATTATGATCAAAAGAATCCATCCATCCATCACCCCCTGAAAAAGATCTCAAATTGAAAACTCCAAGAAATGTTACAGTCAAATTTCAGAACTACCAGGACAAGGAGAAAATACTGCAAGCAGCTAGAAAGAAACAATTCAAATATTACAGAACTATAGTCAGGATCACACAGGATCTTTCTTAAATCTACCTTAAATAACAGGAGAAATTAGAATATGACATTCCAAAAGGCAAAGGATCTTGGACTACAACCAAGCATCAACTACCCAGGAAAACTGAGTATAATTTTCCAGGCAAGGAGATGGATGTTCAATGAGATAAGGAAATTCCAGACCTTCCTGATGAAAAGGCCAGAGCTCAATGGAAAATTTGATCTCCAAATACAAAACTCAAGAGAGACATAATAAAGGAAATGAGGGGGAAAAACCCCTAGTTAATAAATAAGGCCAATTAATTACATCCTTATATAGGATTATTTTGATTTATATGTTTATATGTGTGTGTGTGTGTGTGTGTGTGTGTGTGTGTGTGTGTGTGAATCTCGAGGATAGTATACTTTATTATGACAATTGAAAGGGATACTCATAGACTGTGGGTATCAGTATAAAATAACTGACATAATGATAAAAATATAATTAAGAGATATAAAGGGATGGTTCTGGAAGAAGAGGTAAGGAGATAGTAGAAAAGGGTAAATTACATCACATGAAGAGGCACAAAAACATATTGTAGTAGAGGGAAAAAAGGGAGGGAGAAGAGCAGTATTTGAGCTTTACTCTCATCAGATTTGGTTCAAGAAGGGAATAACATACTCTGATAAATACAGAAATCTAACTTGTCCTACAGGCAGTAGGAGGGGAAAGGGGTAAAAAAGGGAGGGGGATGGTCAGAAGGGAGGGAAGAAGCAGCAAGGAGAAAAGGATAAGATAAGGGAGGGGAATCAAGAGGGAGGGTAAATTGAGGAAGGCAGTGGTCAAAAGCAAAACTGTTGAGGAGTGGAAGAGGAAAGGGAGAAATAAAAGCAGAAATGGGGGGAAATAGGACAGAGAAAAAGACACAGATAGTAATCATAACTGTGAATGTTAATGGGATGAACTCTCCCATAAAACGGAAGTGGATGGCAGAATGGATTAAAAACAATAATCCTACAATATGCTGTTTACAAGAAACATGTTTGAAACGGGGATACACACAGGGTAAAGTTAAAAAGCTGGAGTAGAATATATTGTGCTTCAGCTAACATAAAAAAGCAGGGGTAGCAATTCTAATCTCAGACAAAGCAAAAGCAAAGATAGATCTAATTAAAAGAGATAAGGAAGGACACTACGTCCTGTGAAAAGGCACCATAAACAATGAAGCAATAACATTATTTAACATATATGCACCAAGTGGTATAGCAAGCAAATTCTTCGAGGAGAAGTTAAGGGAGTTACAGGAAGAAATGGACAGCAAAACCATACTAGTGGGGAACCTCAAACTCCCCCTCTCTGAACTTGATACATCTAACCTCAAAATATACAAGAAAGAAGTTAAGGAGGTGAATAGAATCTTAGAAAAGGCAGATACGATAGAACTCTGGAGAAAATTGAATGGGGATAAAAAGGAATATACTTTTTTCTCAGCTGTACATGGCACATACTCAAAAATTAACCATTTACTAGGGCGTAAAAACCTCACAATCTAATGCAGAAAGGCAAAAGTAGTCAAAGCATCCTTTTCAGATCATGATGTCATAAAAATTATTTGTAATAAAAAACCATGGAAAAATAAGCTAAAAATTAATTGGAAACTAAATAATCTAATTCTAAAGAATCAGTGGGCCAAAGAACAAATCAGAGAAACAATTAATAACTTCATTCAAGAGAATGACAATTATGAGACAACATACCACAACTTATGGGATGCAACAAAAGCAGTTCTTGGGGGAAGTTTTATATCTCTTAAATGCTTTCATGAATAAAACAGAGAAAAAGGAGATCAATGAATCAGGCATGCAACTGAAAAAGCTAAAAAAGAACAAATTAAAAATCCCCAATTAAATATCAAATTAGAAATACTGAAAATCAAAGGAGAGATTAAGAAAAATTAAAACAAGAAAACTTAAATTAATAAATAAAACTGAGAACTTGTTTTATGAAAAAAACAATAAAATTGCTAAACCTTTGGTCAATTTGATTAAAAAAAGAAAGAAGAAAATCAAATTACCAGTAGCAAAAATGAAAAGGGTGAATTCGCCTCCAATGAAGAGGAAATTAAAACAATAATTCAGAATTATTTCGCCCAATTCTATACCCATAAATTTGACAACCTTAGAGATATGGATGAACATCTACAAAAATATAAATTGCCCAAGTTAACAGAAGAGGAAGCAAAATGCCTTAATAACCCCATCTTAGAAAAAGAAATTAAATAAGCTGTCAATGAACTCCCTAGGAAAATATCTCCAGGGCCAGATGGTTTTACATGTGAAATTTATCAAACGTTTAAAGAACAATGAATTCCTATATTTTATAGACTACTTGGGAAAATAGGTTAAGAAGGAGTCCTACCAAATTCTTTTATGACACAAATATGGTGCTAATACCTAAATCAGGAAGAGTCAAAACAAAGAAAGATAATTATATATCAATTTCCCTAATGAATATTGATGCAAAAATTTTAAATAAAATATTAGCAAAAAGATTGCAGCAACTTATCATGAGAATAATACACTATGACCAGGTAGGATTTATTCCAGGAATGCAAGGCTGGTTCAATATTAGGAAAACTATCAGCATAACTGATCATATCATCGACAAAACTATCAGAAACCACATGATCATCTCAATAGATGCAGAAAAAGCTTTTGACAAAATACAACACCCATTCCTCTTAAAAACACTAGAAAGCATAGGAATAAATGGAGCCTCCCTTAAAATTATAAATAGCATCTACCTAAAGTCATCAACAAGCATTATTTGTAATGGGGATAAGCTATATGCATTCCTAATAAGATCGGGGGTGAAACAAGGATGTCCATTATCAGCCCAATTATTCAATTTGGTACTAGAAATGTTAGCTGTAGCAATAAGGGGAAGAAAAAGAAATTGAAGGAACTAGAATAGGCAAAGAAGAAATTAATTATCACTTTTTTGCAGATGATATGATGATTTACTTAGAGAATCAAAAAGCTACTGGAAATAATAAACAACTTTAGCAAAGTTGCAGGATATAAAATAAACCCACATAAATCCTTGGCATTCCTGTACATTACTAACAAAGCCCAAAAGCAAGAAAGAAATTCCGTTTAAATTTTCTGTAGACACTATAAAATATTTGGGAGTCTACCTGCCAAGACAAACCCAGGGCCTATATGAACATAATTACAAAACACATCTCACATTAGTAAAATCAGATCTAAATAAATGGAAAAATATCAGCTGCTCATGGTTAGGCTGAGCTAATGTAATAAAAATGACAATTTTACCTAATTAATTTATTTATTCAGTGTCATACCCATCGAACTAACAAAAAGTTATTTTACAGAGCTGATAAAATAATAACAAAATTCATCTGGAAAAACAAGAGGTCTAAAATATCTAGGGAATTAATGAATTAATTAATTAATGAGGCTAGGGAAGGTGGCCTAGCCATACCAGATATTAAACTGTATTATAAAGCAGCAGTCATCAAAACTACCTGGTACTGGCTAGGAAACAGAATCGTGGATCAGTGGAATAGGTTAGGTACACGAGATGCAGTAGTCAATGACTATAGCAATCTACTCTTTGATAAACCCAAAGAATCTAGCTTATGAGCTAATTCACTATTTTACAAAAACTGCTGGGAAAATTGTAAAATAGTAGGGCAGAAACTAGGCATAGAACAATATCTTACACCATATACCAAAATAAAGTCAAAATGGGTTCATGATTTAGGAATAAAGGCTGATACTATAAGCAATTTGGGACAGCAAGGAATAGTTTACCTATCAGATTTATGGAAAAGGAAAGGATTCATGATACAACAAGAGATAGAGAGCATTAAAAAATGCAAAATGGATAATTTTGATTATGTTAAATTGAAAACTTTTTGTATCAAAAAGCCAATGCAACAAAGATTAGGAGGGAAGCAGAAAATTGGGAGAAAATCTTTACAACTAGTGTCTCAGATAAAGGCCTCATCTCTAAAATATATAGGGAAGTGAGACAAATTTACAGAAATACAAGTCATTCCCCAATTGAGAAATGGTCAAAGGATATGAACAGGCAGTTTTCAGAGGAAGAAATTAAAGATATCTATAGGCATATGGAAAAAATGTTCTAAATCACTATTGATTAGAGAAATGCAAATCAAAACAACTCTTAGGTACCACATCTGTCCTGTCAGATTGGCTAAAATAACAAAACAAGAATATGATAAATGCTGGAGAGGTTGTGCGAAAATTGGAACATTGTTACATTGCTGTTGGAGTTGTAAATAGATTCAGCCATTCTGGAGAGCAATTTGGCACTATGCTCAAAGGGCTATAAAAATGTTCATACCCTTTGACCCAGCAATACCACTTCTAGGGTTGTATCCCAAAGAGATCACACAAGCGGGAAAAGGACCCATATGTAAAAAAATTTCTATAGCAGCTCTTTTTGTAGTAGCAAAGAATTAGAAATCAAGGGGATGCCCATCGACTGGGGAATGGCTTAACAAGTTGTAGTATATGAAAGTAATGGAATAGTATTGTTCATTAAGAAATGGGGAAGATACAGACTTCATAATAACCTGGAAAAACCTACATGATATAATGCTGAGTGAGTAGAGCAGAAGTAGAACATTATATACAACCACAGATATATGGATTCTGTGATGACTAACCTTGAAAGATTTGGCTCTTCTCAGCAATACAAGGTTCAAAGGCAACTCCAAAAAACTCATGAAGGAGAGAGCTATTTAAATCCAGAGAAAGAACTATGGAGATTGAATGCAGCTTTAGGCAAACTGTTTGTTCTCCTAAACTCTTTTGTTTTTGTTTTTGCTTTTGTTTTTTTGTTTTTGTTTCTTCTTTCTCATGATTCCTTCCGTTGGTCATAATTCTTCTTTATAACTTGACTATCGTGTAAATAAGTTCAATGTGAAGTTATATGTAGAAGATATATCAGATTCCATGCCATCTTCGGGATGAGGCAGGGGAAGAAAGTCTGGAACTCAAAATTGTGCAGAACTGAGTGCTGTAAAGTAAAAATAAAAAATCTTAATAAAAAAAATTTGAAAGAAAAGAATCATTTCAGTACTTCGAATCTTTTAAAAGAGATGGCTATATCTTTAGTATGCATGTGTACATATACTTGTATGTATATATGTTATTACAGTTTACCTAAATATGGATGCCATATAAATGTATGTGATCATTAAAATTCAAATATTTTGTATACAAGTTTCTATACCACAGAAATGTGCTTTGATTTGGAGAATGTTACATTTAAAGCTGTTGGGATTAAAAGGAAAATTATATGCTTTTGGTAAACATTTATTTACACACACAAAAATATTTTCCTCCTGACATTTCCTTTTTAGTCAAGAATCCTTTAAGTGAAAACACAATGAATGTTCAGTAATAAGGAACAGAATTTAAATGACTGGACGAGTAAATATTTAATAGCAGATAACAAAACAAAGAACATCTCAAAGAGACAGTTCATCTTAAACTCATTTATGGCACAACTGTTGATTGTTTTATAAAGCCTTTTATGTGCTATTTACTTCTTGGTGTGATTCATAATGACATACGTAGAAATCTTCTATTTTATACTGAAGGAATCTATTGAGCCAAATAAACATACTGTCAAATTAATCCAGCAAGACTTACCCAACAAAGTTAAATTCAAATTAGTTCTTATCAAATCTATTGTCAACATGCTACTACTGCTTTCATCCATATATCAAGAACTTTATAAAAAGATTGTCTCTACAAATCACACGACATTGGATTGGATAAAGTTTAGGAAAGAAAAGTAGAAATTTTTTTAATCCAAGGTACTCATGGGGAAGTATTGCATTAAATATTATCTCTGCAAAATTTTGATGTTTTACCATGAAATGATAGGATCAATTTATTTCAATCTTTAGAGACCTTGTTATTGTTGTTCAGTCAATCAGTCATGTCCAAGTTTTACCCCATGACGATGTCACACCAGTACTGTCCATGAGGTTTTCTTGGTAAAGGTACTAGAGTGGTTTGCCATTTCCTTCTCCAGTGAATTAAGGCAGGCAGGGTTTAAATGACTTCTCCAGGGTCACACAGCTAGTAAGTGTGTGAGGCTGGATTTGAACTCAGGTCTCTCTGATTCCAGACCCAGTGCTCTAACCATTGAGCAACTAGTTCCTCCTTAGGGGCCTTAGAGGTCATTCACGCCAACTTCCTCATTTTACAAATAAGGATACTGAAGCCTACAGCAGGTCTTGCTCAAAGTATACCAGATAATAAGTAGCAGAGGTGGGATTTAAACCAAGGTTTTTTGACTCAAAATCCAGCACGCATTCCAGGGCACCAGACTGTCTCTATCTGAGGGGGACCTAAGAAGTCATTTGGACCAATTTTCTTGTTTCGCGGAGCAGGAAACTGGAAACTAGAAAGATTAACTGATTTACACAAGTAGCAAATAGCAAAAACAAAATATGATTGCTAGTCTTTTGGCTCCAAATCCAGCAAGTATCCTTTTGTAGCACACTATTTCATGGCAACACATACTCAACATGCACTGAAAAGCAAGGACATTTATTTCCTAATGTTGATATTCATCCCAATGAAAGAAGCATCACCTAAAAGGATGACAATAATTAATATGCAGATGCTTTTCACAATGAGTAGCATGAAGAAACTACCTAGACTAAACACTAATGTCTTACACACACACACACACACACACACACACACACACACACACACACACTATCCTGACCAAGGCATGATCTAACCATCAATAATAATCAATAAATACACAGAGGCAAAAGACAGTCCCTGCCCTATAAGTCCAAACTATAAGTGAAAGATCTTTCATGCCCATTGAATAGGCCTCAGGTGGGGCCACAACAAAGGGAGGTCTGATTGGAGGCAGGGCTATAACCTTTCGCTAACTAGGTGTGAAGCCCCAGGCCCCACACCTTTTTGCTAAGTAGGTTCTGACCCCTCAGGGCCCTGAACAGGGTATAAGAGCTCTGAGGTTGGCCTTTTGCCTTTGGGGGCTCACTCATTGAAAGAGTATTGGTGACAAGATTCTGTGTAAGCTGTTGAAGCAGCCCCTCTCCTGCCCCCTGCCAGGTGTTGGTGCTTCTCTTTTTGGTAACAAAGTATTGTGATTTGGTTAGACAGAAATATTGATCTGTTTATATTGTCTCTGTTTGTAATTTCTGTTTGTATTTGCTCTGAAGTTCAGGATGCTGGCTTTTCTTCTTGAACTAAGTGAATGGTATGTGTATGTTTAACTAAAGTAAGATTGTTAACCCCTTAAAGTTGCTTTCTTTAGAAAAACAGATCAAAGAACCTGTCCTAGCAGTCCTCCTGTATGCTGGTGTTATTGGCCTTACATAGCCACAGTAGCAGCAAGTAGCTCTGAGGTTAGCCTTTTGTCTCTGGGGACACATTCATTGAAAGAGTATTGGGGCAAGATGCTAGGTAAGCCTTTGAAGCGCCCCCCAGATTTGAAAACCCAGATGTTGGTGCTTCTCTTTTTGGTAACTATATATACAATGTCTTGGTTAGACAAAGCTTGTCTATTTATCTGATTGTAATTTTCGTTTGTGTACTCTCTGAAGTTCAGAGTGCTGGCTTTTTCCCCTGAACTAAGTGAATGATATATGTATGTTTTATTAAAGTAAAACTATAAACCCCTTAAAGCTGCTTTCCTTAGAAAAGCAGATCAAAGAACCTGTGCTGGCAGCTCTTCTGTGTGCTGCTGTTGTTGGTCTTTCACCCCCACAACAGCTGCTAGAAACATTGCTGTTACATGCACTCAGCGAACTTCCAATCTAATTGGGGAAACAATATGAAAACAAATATATACAAAACAAGCTATATAAAGGATAAATAGGAAATGGGAGGAAGGCACTAGAATTGAGAGGGATCAGGAAAGGCTTCCTGTAAAAGATGAGATTTTAGCTGAGACTTAAAGGAAAACAGGGTAGTCCATAGGTAAAGTTGAAGGAGAACATTCCAGGCTTGGGGGACAATCAGAGAAAATGAAAGGAGACAAGTGTCACTGAATCAAAGAGTATACATCAAGGATTAAGGTGTAAGAATATCTAGAAATAATTTCTTTGGTTTAAATATGTCTAGTATGAGGTATCTGAAAATGACTTGTTATTTAGCAGGGCTATATAATGCATTTCTTTTTTTTTCATGTTGTGAAAGACTAACTACATTTTGCTTCTTCCTAACCTATCCTCCTTTATTGAATTTTCTCCCTTGACCCTGTCTCTTTTCGAAAGTATTTGTTTTTGATTATCTTCATCCCCATCTGCCCTCCCTTCCATCATCCCCTCTTTTTTTATCTTCTTCCTCCTTCTTTCCTGTGTGGTAAAATACACAACTGAGTATGTATGGTATTCTCTCTTCAGGTCACATCTGATGAGGGCAAGATTCACCCATTCCCCCTCACCTGCCTTCTCTTCTCTTATTCCTCTCTCATCCCTTATTCATCTTCAGCTCATCCTATGCCCACTCTCTCTCTCTGTATATATACACATATATATATGC
>JAQQSZ010019037.1:0-10449 GCA_028646595.1 Phalanger gymnotis | reverse complement strand
TTAAAAAAAAAAAGAATTATACTACATATATCCACCAAAATAAATAAATAAATAAATAAAGTGGCAACTGCTTTTCCATAGTCAGAGCAAAGTGTGCCTCCAAAAACAGAGGTTCTCTGGTAGTCTTTCTTCCACTCATATACAGTCCTATTGGTGACATGCTTTGTTGCCTTCTATATCTTGAATTTTTGGTTATCTGCTTTCAATGATTTGTGGTCATAGAATTCCAGTTGTTGAGACTGTTTTCCTCACTCCAAGATACTACACCACACCTATCAGATTGACTAATATGACAGAAAAAGAAAATGACAAATATTGGAAGGTACGTGGGGAAATTGGAGTTGTTAAAGCACTATTGATAGAATTGTGAACTGATCCAATCATTCTGGAGAGCAATTTGGAATTATGCCAAAAGGTATACTTAACAGCATTATTATAGGATCGACAACTATGAAAGACTTAACTATGCTCAGCAATACAATGATCCAAGACAGTTCTAAAGAATTTATTATAAAAAATGCTGTATATTTCCCCGAGAAATAACTAATGGAGTCTGAATGCAGATCAAAGCGTACATATTTTTACTTTCTTTTTCTTTTTTCTTTTTTTTTTCCTGCAACCTGGCTAACATGGAAATGTGTTTTGCCTGACTGAACATGTATAATTTATATCAAATTGCTTGACTTCTCAAAAGAGAGAGAGGGGAAGGAGGAAGTGGAAAAATTGGGAATTCAAAATCTTAAGAAACAAATGTTAAAAATTGTCGTTACATGGTACCTGAAAAATAAAATAGATTTTTTAAAAAACTATTGTCCTGAGATACTTCTTTAACGGGATTTTGTTTGCTAGCAAAATTACTTTTATTCATGGGCCTTATTTGTTGCCTTTTGTTAGGAGGCAACTGGTGGGACAGTGGATAAGAATGCCAGGTTCGAAGCCAGGAAAACCTGAGATCAATTCCTCTCAAGTTTACTAGATGTATGACCCTGAGCAACTCATTTAACCTCTGTTGCAGTTTCCTCAACAGTACAATGAGGTTAATAATAGCACCTACCTTGAAGGATTATTGTGAAGGTGAAATGAGATAATATTTGTAAAAACTGCTTAGCACAGTGCCTGGCACATAGTAAAATACTAATGCTTATTCCCTCCTTCTCTCTCATTTTTACCTCCAAAGTTATCACGTTAGTGAGGACACAAGGATTGAGAAGCTTCTTATTTATTTCTTTTATGCTTTTGTATATTTTAAGGATCAGTTATGGGCAAGGAAAGTGAAAGGAGTGGAGACAGGTTTTTGTCTGTGTTTTTGGTTTTTTGTTTGTTTTTGCTGGTGGGAGGTAGATAGGTACAATTTCATTTTCTATTATAAATATAAACAGCATTAGAAAGGGCAGAAAACCACAGATGGTTTTAGTTGTTTTGTTTTTGATTAAACTGATGAAAAGCATTGCTTCCTTTCCATTTCAAGTCCTTATCATGTCCTATTTTTATTTCACTATAGCCATCTAACTGAATGCTATCTCTATCCTCCTTACTGCCAAGTTAATCATAATTAATTAATAATCACTCTACACCCATAATTCCTCCATTAAACAATTACTATGTGCTAGGCACTTTGCTAAGAACCAGGAATACAAACACAAAGGTAAAGCAATCCCTATCCTCAAGAAGCTTACATTCTAAAGGAGCCAACAATCATGAATATTAAATATATGTAGAACATACAAATATATGCAAAATTAATACATATGGTTTTTAAAGGCAATGCCAGCCTGTACAAATGCACAAAGATGAGAGATAGTGAATCATGTTAAAAAGACAAGATGTAGGCCAGAATGATGAGGAGAATTAGGTATAATAAAACCGGAAAGGTACGAAGGCACCAGAATATGAAAAACATTAAATATCAAACAGAAGACTTTATTTTTGAGCCTAGAGGCAACAGAAAGTCATTGATCAGTGGTGTGACATGATCAGGCCAGCACTTTGGGCAAGTTTGGCCAACGTGTGAAGGCTGGGTTAAAGTAAAGAAAGGCAGGGAAACCAAACAAGAAGCTGTTACAAAGACCACTTGAGAGGTGATAGGGACTTGAATGAGGATAGTGACTGTGTAAGTAGAAAAGAAAATATGTATGTATAATAGATATATCATGGAAACAGTAATTATAAGATTTGGCAAATGATTGACTATTTTTAATTCAATTTTATTTTCATTTTCAAATTTTCCCCACCTGCTTCCCACCCATTGAGGAAAGTTGGAATTACAATGTCTATATAGCTATAACACATAAGAAGTTATTCAAAACATATTTCTGCATTAGTCATGTGCCAGGAAAAATAAAAGGAGAGAGAGAGAGAGAGAGACAGAGAGAGAGACAGAGAGAGACAGAGAGAGAGACAGAGACAGAGACACAGAGAGAGATGGGGAGGGGGGAGAGAAGGAGGGGAGTGTTTGGGGGTGTGAGTAGAGGCTAATGATATCAGGGTATTGGACCTACTATGATTCTCTCTTAATTCAGGTAGCACCTATGTGTTTGAAGCCAAAGCTCAAATGTCTGGCTTTCACTGCAGGTCAAGAAGATCAACATAGGATTTTTAATTTTTTCTTAAAGTATTGAAAAATTTCAGATTTAGTTAAGTAGTTATTAGAGGAAAAAGTTCCATTGAGGTGCTATTTCCTTAAATCCTGTTTCTAATGGAATTGCCTCTTTTTTCTTGTCTTTTTTAATTAATTAACTAATTTTTTAGTTTTTAACATCTACTTCTGTGGTGATAATGTGATTAAAGATCTTTCCTGCCCATTCAATAGGCCTCAGGTGGGGCCAGTTAAAGGAGACCTGATCAGAGGCAGGTCTACCCCTTTGTGCTGCCAATCAGTGATTAAAGATCTTTCCCACACCCTTCTGCTAAGTAAATGCTAAGCCTCAGGCCCACACCCTTTTGCTGATTGGACTTGAATCCCTTGGGCCCTAAAAGGAGTATACATACCTAGAAGGTAGCCATTGAGAACTGAGAATTCTGAAGTCAGAAGCAAGAGTTCAGGATCCAGCCCAAGGAAGAGAAGTAAGAACTCTGAAGCAACAGAACTGCAGAAAGAGTACAGAGCAGAGAGTGGAAACCAGAGAGCTGCAAAGACCAGAGAACTGAGGGGAGAGAGAATGCAGTCAAGTACACAGGTAGCATTTGTGAGTGTTCATGGGGAGGTCCCAGGAGGGAGGAAGGTTATGGTATGACTTGGTTCCTTGCTATAATATTGTGTTATAATTCCTTTGTTGCTACATTGAGGTGGGCTTACTGGTTTTGGAATATAATTACTGCTATATCAAATTGGAGTTATTGATCTTGGGATTTGATCCTCTGGTGTCTAAATAAATGTTATACTTCCTCTGCCTTCTACCTAGAGAGTTTTTCATACTTTGCAATTCTGAACCATATAGGCATGTTCATGGTCATCCTCGAGGTCATAAATCTTGCCTTGCTGATACAACTTCCATAAGATTTTAAGTTCTAAATTTTCTCCCCCTTCTTCCCTTCCACCCTCCCAAGATGGTGTGCAATCTGATATGAGTTCTACTTATACGCTCATATTAAACACATTTTCACATTGGTCATGTTATAAAGAAGAATTAGAACCATAGAACCAATTGGAGAAAGCACAAGAAAGAAATAAAAAAAAAGAAAGAGCAAATAAAAGTATGCTTCAGTCTACATTCAGATTCCATAGTTCTTTTTCTGGTTGTGGATAGCATTTTCCATCAGGAATCTTCATGAATCTTTTAGAGTTGTCTTAGATCTTTGCATTGCTGAGAAGAGCTAAGTCTATCAAAGTTAGTCATCCCACAGTGTTGCTGTTACTGTGTACAATGTTCTCCTGGTTCTGCTCACTTCACTCAGCAATCAGTTCATATAAGTTTTTCCAGGTTTTTCTGCTGTGCTTGCTCATCATTTCTTATAGCACAATAGTATTCCACTACATTCATGTACCATAATTTGTTTAGCCATTACCTAATTGATAGGCATCCCATCAATTCCCGATTCTTTGCCACCGCAAAAAGAGCTGCTATAAATATTTTTGTACATGTGAGTCCTTTTCCCATTTTTATGATCTCTTTGGGAAACAGACCTAGAAGTGCTATTGCTGGGTCAAAGGGTAGGAATTGCTCTTAATATGCACTGGTAGGGGAGAGGTGTTTTGTTAGTCATGTATTTTGATATAAAAAGCACTTCAAATGTTATTTTTCTCATGTCTCACTAACACATGCTGTCAAAAGATGGCAATCAATAGATTAACTTGGTAGCACCATCCAAACCACTGATTCTAAAACTTTTGGTCTTAAGATGCTTGTACACTCTTAAAAGGATTCAAAAGAGTTTTTGCTTATGTGAGTCATATCTGTCAATATTTCCACATTAGATATTAAAATAGATAATTTAAAATATTTTTATTAACCATTAAAATAACAACAAACCCATTATGTTAAAATACATTTTTCTTGAAAAAATAACTATATTTTCCAAGACAAAAAAAAATTATTAGAGTGGCATTGTTTTACATTTTTGCATATTTCTTTGTCTAGCTTAATAGAAGACAAATGGGTTCTTTTCTTTGTTTCTTCATTCAATCTATTTGGTTTTTTTGACCATAGTATATTAAGAAATCCCACATGGATATAGAGTTGCAAAAGTGACGTATATTTTAAGATAATCTGTCTCTAAAGATAAGTTATATTTTCAGACAATTACATATATTCCTCTTTGATATAACACCAAAAATTTGACAAGTAGTCATTTCTTAAAAGTCATTTGTAATGTGGAATATGAAATCATATCAGTGTCCTTTTCATACTCGGATATTTCATTAAAATCTATTGGTATATTTTGCACTTTGAATGGTATTTTACTGATGCATGATTTTGTAACATAAGGCATTGGTCATTTGTTAAATATTGTTTAACTGAGGTATGCCTATCTTCTACATAACAGCATATTTCATTACACAAAAATCCACAAATATCCAAAAATCACATTCATTAATATCATCACCAATCTCATTAGAAAAGTCATTAAGTATTGAGAGTATGTCAGGCTAACAGTAGTGGATACACATTTTCTAAAATTCTCATTTTTGCTTGCAAGCTTAATTTTCATCATTGGCAAAAAAAATCAGTCATTTCCCTTGAAGCTTCACTTTGTTGAAGGCTTATATCTTTATCTTTGGGAAAATGTCTGTAAAATTTCCATAGTTCTTTCAGCTAAAGACAGTGTTTCTTGAAAAAAAAAAACAGAATGGCTCACAACTTAAGCACTTTGTTAAAGATGCTTTTACTCAAGACAACTGTCATACTATATACGGCAGGCACAAAAATGTTCAATGCTTACTTCTATTTTGTCACCCAGAGTATTTTAAAAAGTTGTATACTCAAGGGTCAAGATTTAGTACAATTAATAATTTTTATTGCTTCATTAAGGACATTTTTAAGCAAAATTGAGATTTTATTTATTTGTGCTATGTATGGAGATGATGGGTACAATGATAACCAGTCCAGTTTGGTGCCACTGTCCTAATTCACGCTAAGGTACCAGCAGTTTTATTCAACATTGCTTTTGTGCCATCAGCACAAATGTCAAAACAGTTGCTCCAAAATAAGCCATGAGATTAAAAAAAATGTTATTCAATACTTTAGCTATTTCAGCACCATTTGTGTATATCTCCAAGTATTTGCAGAAAAGACCTTTTTGATGATTATTTGGTGCCAGTACCCAGTTTGATAATCAAAGCAGCAAGTCCAGCCATGACTGTGGATTTGTTAATTTTTATGGCAAAAGAATATTAGCTATAAATTCATTCTTCGTTTTTATAGCTAAAGCTTTAATTCTCTGGTCATGTCGTGTTATGCAGCTGCGTTTATCCTGTTTCTGAAGAGAACCATGACATCAGGGAAATGATGATGTGACTTGCAGGTGACTTTGATTTATGTAAGGGAGGACTGTGCAAGATCACCAGCCTCACTTTCTTCTCCAAAGTCATCTGGGTCCAGTGGCCAGATATTCATCAGGACAACTGGAGATGGCTCAGGATTCAAAGGAAGACCCCAGCCTTTTTAGGCTAAGGCCTTTTCAGGTTCTCATTTTCAGTGAATAGGCCTCTTAAAGAAATGAGTCAAGGGCTGGCATCTTTAATAATAATAATAATAATAAAACCGGGAAGGGAAGACCCTCAGGATTGTCAGTCAAAATAGAAACAGTTACTATTGACATTCACTCTGAACCATGGGGACCCAAAATATAGCCATTAAATGCTGTTTGGGCAGGGACCTATTGTGCTCCAACCTATAAGCTCCAGAGTGAAATGGGTTTATGGTTTGGTCTTTCAGAAGAAAGAAAGAAAGAAAGAAAGAAAGAAAGAAAGAAAGAAAGAAAGAAAGAAAGAAAGAAAGAAAGAAAGAAAGAAAGAAAGGAAGGAAGGAAAGGAAGGAAAGGAAGGAAGGAAGGAAGGAAGGAAGGAAGGAAGGAAGGAAGGAAGGAAGGAAGGAAGGAAGGAAGGAAGGAGGGAAGGAAGGAAGGAAGGAAAGGAGACTGAGCAGCTTCCAACCATCAAAATTTATCTTCTTTGGAGAGAAGAAGGAGAAGGAGAGGGAGAGAGAGGGGACAAATTGAGTTACCCAATTGGCTGGGTCTTCTTGCAGGCAGCTTGGCCTACTTACAGGTTGTGTTTCTCCTTCATTTTCCAGGAGGACCATGACATCAGGTAAATGATAACATAACTTGCAGTTGTCTTTGATTTGAGTGAGAGAGGTCTGCGCAGTCATCAGCCTCACTTTCTCCTCCAGAGCCATCTGTGTCCAGTGGCCAAATATTGATGAAGAAAACTGGAGATGACCCAGGATGTAATGGGAGGCCCTGGCCTTTCTTTTTCTTTTAAATTAATATAATTTTTTTTTTGGTTTGCAAGATTCAGTTCCACAAGCTTTGGAGTTCCAAATTTTCAGTCCTTCTCTCTTCTCCACCCTCCCCCCATCCTAAGATGGCATGCAATCCAATATAGGCTCTTGTTGCAACAATTTGGCTAGCAGCTTTTGTGGGGGTGAAAGACCAACACAAGCCCAACAACAAGAATGTTGCCAGCACAGGTTCTTTGATCTGCTTTACTAAGGAAAGTAGAGTTAGAGGGTTAAAAATAGTATTTTAATCCAACATATACATACATCATTCACTTAGTTCAGAGGAATAAGCCAGCACCCTGAACTTCAGAGTAAGGGCAAACAACCTACAAACATACATTATAAACAGACCAAATATAATTCATAGTTACCAAGAAACCATCAACATCTGGGTGAGCCAGGAGGCTCTAAGAACGGCTGGCCAGAGACCCCTCACCAACACTCCCCCAGCAGTGAGAGCCTCTGCAAATAGCTCTGTTCTCTCTTTTTATACACTCTTTAGCCCTCATGAAATGTCATATGAGCCTCCAGAACTTAGGCTCCTACTATTGTCTCTGGTCTTAGCAACTCCCCTTAGGACCCTGAGGGCTTCACGCCTACATAGGCTTAGCACCTAGTAGATAGAGGTTTGGGCCTGGGGGATTTGCACCTAGTAAGGCTCAATCAAAGAAACTTAATTTATCAATCTAAAACAGTAAGAAAGCCCCAACTTAATTGATATTACCAGCTCTACATATACCTTCACATTAAACATATTTTCACAACACTCATGTTGCAAAGAAGAATTATAACCGATGGTATGAACCACAAGAAAGAAGAAACAAAACAAAAAACAGAGAGCAAATAGTTTATTTCAATCGGCTTTCAGATTGTGTAATTCTTTCTCTGCACCTGGATAGCTTTTTTCATCATGAGTCTTTTGGAATTGTCTTAGAACCTTACCTCGTTGAGAAGAGCCCAGTCTATCAAAGTCAGTCATTGCGCAATGTGCCTATAACTGTGTACAAGGTTCTCCGGGTTCTGCTCCCATCACTCAGCATCAGTTCATATAAGTGTTTCCAGGTTTTTCTGAAGTCTATCTGTTCATCATTTCTTATAGCACAATACTATTCCATTACATTCATATACCATAACTTGTCCAGCCATTCCTCAAATTGATGGGAATCCCCTCAATTTTCAATTGTTTGCCACCACAAAAAGAGCTGAAATAAATATTTTTGTACATGTGAGTCCTTTTACCATTTATATGATCTCTTTGGGATCTGGCCCTAGAAGTGGTACTGCTGATTCAAAGGGTATGCACATTTTTATAGACCTTTGGGCATAGTTCCAAATTGTTCTCCAGAATGGTTGGATCAGCTCACAGCTCCACCAAAAATGAGTACATGTTGCAACTCTCCCAAATCTTTCCCAGAAGTTTTTATAATTTTCCCATTTTCTCATGTTAGCCAATCTGACATGAGTGATGTAGTACCTCAGAGTTGTTTTGATTTGCATTTCTCTAATCAATACTGATTTAGAGCATTTTTTCATATGACTGTAGATATCCTCAGTTTTTTGCTCTGAAAATTGCCTGTTCATATCCTTTGACCATTTATCAATTAGGGAATGACTTGTATTCTTATAAATTTGACTCAGTTCTCTATATATTTTGGAAATGAGGCCTTTATGAGAGATGCTGATTGTAAAATTCTTTCCCAGTTTTCTGCATCCCTCCCAAACTTGATTGCATTGGCTTTATTTATACAAAAATTTTTCAATTTAATGTAATCAAAATTATCTATTTTGTATTATGTAATGTTCTCTATATCTTGTTTGGTCACAAATCCTTCCATTCTCCACAAATCTGACAGATAAACTATTCCTTTCTCTTCCAGATTGCTTATAGTATCAGCCTTTATATCTAAGTTGTGAACCAATTTTGACTTTATTTTGGTATATGGTGTAAGATATTGTTCTGTGACCCATTTCTGCCACACTATTTTTCAGTTTTCCCAGCAGCTTTTATCAAATAGGGAGTTCTTATCACAGAACCTGGAGTCTTTGGGTTTATCAAATGGTAGATTACTATAGTTATTGACTAAAGCATCTTGTCTATCTAACCTATTCCACTGATCCACCACTCTATTCCTTAGCCAGTACCAAGTAGTTTTGATGATTGCTGCTTTATAATACAGTTCAATAACTGGTATGGTTAGGCTACCTTCCCTAGCATTTCTTTTCATTAATTCCCTTGATATTTTGAACTTTTTGTTCTTCCAGATGAGTTTTGTTATTGTTTTTTCTAGTTCTTTAAGATATTTTTGGTAGTTTGATTGGTATGGCACTAAATAAGTAAATTAACTTAGATAAAACTGTCATTTTTATTATATTGGCTCAGGCTACCCACAAGCAACTGATGTTTTTCCAATTATTTAGATCTGACTTTATTTTTGTGGAAAAAAATTACATAACTGTGTTCATATAATTCCTGAGTTTGTTTTGGCAGGTAGACTCCCAAATATTTTATAATGTATAGTGACTTTAAATGGAATTTCTCTTTCTCTCTTGCTGTTCAGCTTTATTAGTAATATATAGGAATGCCAAGGATTTATATGGATTTATTTTATATCTTGCAACTTTGCTAATGGTATTTAGTACTTCAAGTAGTTTTTTTACTTGATTCTCTAGGATTCTATAAGTATATCATCATATCATCTTCAAAGAGTGATAACTTAATGTCTTCTTTCCTATTCCAATTCCTTCAATTTCTTTTCCTCTCTTATTGCTAATGCTAACATTTCTAGTAGCAAATTGAATAATAGAGGTGATAATGGACATCTTTGTTTCACCCCCAATCTTATTGGAAATGCTTCTAGCTTATCCCCATTACATATGATACTTTCTTATGGTTTTAGGTAGAAGCTACTTGTCATTTTTTTTAGATGCCATACATTTATTTTTTTCTTTTTTTTTCTTTTTTTTCCTTGTTTTTTTTTATTTTTAGTTTACAACAAACAGTTCTACATAATTTTGAGTTCCAGATTTTCTTCCCTCCCTCTACCCCTCCCCAAAAAGGCATGGAATCCCATATAATTTCCATGTATAACTTGGCATTGAATTAATTTACACGCTACTCAAGTTGTGGAGAAGAACCATGACCAATGGAATGACTCATGAGAAAGAAGAAACGGAACCAAAAAAAAACCCCACAACCCAACAACAAATACAAAAGAGAGAAAAAAATGGGGTGGGGGGAAGGCGAGTATGAAGTGTGCCTCGATTTGCATTCATACTTCACAGTTCTTTCTCTGGATGTAGATTGCCCTCTCCATCATGAGTCCTTTGGAGCTTTCTCTGCATATTGTGTTGCTGAAAAGAGCAAAGTCTGTCAGGGTTAGTCATCACAGAATCCATATATCTGTGGTTGTGTATAATGTTCTCCTGGCTCTGCTCCGCTCACTCAGCATTATGTCGTGAAGGTACTTCCAGGTTGTTATGAAGTCTGTATCATCCCCATTTCTTATAG
>JAQQSZ010019036.1:0-10449 GCA_028646595.1 Phalanger gymnotis | reverse complement strand
AATCTCCTCTTCCCCTGGGGTTGTTCTCTAGTACTGTTGCTCTTCAGCAATGGTCTCAGCTCTTTGTTGTTCGACCTGGGTGTCTGGCACTTCCCCTAGGGGAGCAAGAGTATGTGTGGGCTCCTGGTGTTGACCCCTGCTGGCTCTGCCCCTCTGGGACTCAGGTAGTCCCACTACTTGGCCACTGAAGCCCCACTTCTATCTCCTCTGTTCCAGCATTCTCCCCCCGTGCCGGAATTCTCTGGGTGGTGAGGGGAGGGATTAGAGCCATTATGTCTCCCAGAAGTTCGAGAAGCATTTCATACCTTTGGGCTGCAAGCCTCAGGAGTTGGTATCTCACAGTTGGTGGCATTGCACTGCCTCTCTTGGCTTCCACAGAGTGCCATCCTGTGTTCGGAGGCCTGGCGATCTCCGCTGGTTTCGGGCACCTGGCTTTCTCCCAGCCTGTCTCCCACGTGGGTTTCCCAGCCAGCTGCTTCCACTTTGGTCCCATCTAGAGCAGCTCTGCACGCCAAGCGCTGTCCTAGCCTACAGATTTGTTCCTTCAGCCTTTCAGACTCCCCTGGCTGGGAAATTGGCCCCACTCAGACTTCTCGCAGTTTCTAACTCTCTCAAATCTGCTCAAATTCACTTTTTTATGGGAATCTGACAGAACTGGTAAGAGAGCTCCGGTAAGATGCTGTTTTCATGTGGCCATCTTGGCTCCGCCCCTTGTTTCCTTAATCTTTTTAAATGCATACACTGTCTTCACTTAGAAGAGCTTTCTTGAAATTTTACCATATGTATTATTTAGTCAGGATTTGGGATTTTACTTGGTAAAAGTTCTCCTACTCTGGAAATTCCTTCCACTGAGGCAGATAAATGACTTTTTTTTTGGTAATTTATAGCGTTTTTGATCTGCTTATTATACTTGTCCGTAGTCACATAGCCGGGACCTAGATGGCTGTGACTTTAAGGCCAGCCTTCAATTCATTATACTCTACAGCCTCACCCTTATTATTTCATAGTATAATTTTTAATGAGCATAAAGAAGTAAAGTCATACTTCATTCCTCTCTCCGCTGATGTTTTCTGGTGGTATGAAAATGGTTTTAGGAACTAGAAGATTGTAACAGAGCATAAACATAAACTTGGTTTGGCCAAAGTGAAAGAAATCAGTTCAAGTACAGTGCCATTTATCAACTGCATGAATGTGGTCTGAGGACCAACACAACTTTTCTTTTCAGAAGGACTATCAACAGATTTCTTTTTTTTTTTTTTTGTCCACAACAACTCATAAAATGGACTGGGGGTAAAGGAGTTGAAATCTGCTTTAGGGAGGGAATTCCTCATAATAATGAAATTGCAAAACTTTCCAAGGGTCAAAGCTAAGTATTAGCTATTTATTTCAATAAATAAATGGGAAAATTATTCTGAGAGAGAATACCAAAGTTGTTAATCTAAAAATTTAAAAGCCAACAAAAACATAGCTAATAAATAAACTTTCACAAGGAGTTTTAACCTAGTTATAAAAACCATGTTTCAGGATGAAGGCTGGCTGTAGCATGGCCACTAATTTTCTAATTCTCAGCTAAACACTTCTCTGTCACACTATTCTTACTGTAAAAAGGAAATGGGCTGAGTACAATGGAATATGCTTGTATTTGTTTTGTTTTGCTGTTAATGTCATTGTCATTTTGTTGGTGTATATGGTTTTATTGATGTAAAGAACTTCTAGTTTGCAAACAGTTTCTATCAATGCAGATTGGCAATTAATCAGTAACTTAGTCTTAGAGAGTTGCCTAAGGAACCAAAAGGATAATTGACTTACCTTCAGTTACACACAGTTACAGTGTGTGTGCAGCATTAGAACCCTGTTCTTCCTGACTCAAGGTCTATTCAGTGTGCCTTGATGTCTTCTCTGAGTACAACTTGGAATGAACATCTATCTATTTCATGTCTAGAAAAAACACAAAGATGAAATGAATCAATATCTCTGCCGAATTTGAGGAATTCAATACCTTTTGGCAAAAAATAATTCCAAATCCCTTTAACTGAGGCTGAGTTGTATAGTAGCTTTAAAATAGTACAGAAAAAGACATTTACACTTATTACTGTGTCAATTCAGATGTTCTTTAGGAATTAAGACCTTGCTTCAAATATGGCAATCTCTCTGAGTAAGAAAGACAAAACTTGCTTATTGGTAGACCATCACTGTTTCCTGATCCATGGTCTGCTAACAAAATTGGACTCATATCATACTCACAGTGAGACAAAGTTCATAACTCATATTACTCTACCAAGAGACATAGAAGGTTACAGAGAACTTACTCATGAATATGAAACATGTTTTCCCTACGGTAAAGACAATGTTTGCTGTATTCGCATTTCACACATAGAAATCATTGAAATTAGAGAACTAGAATAGCTCTGAGGCTTCTGTGAGGAGAAGGAGTGAGAACACTTTTAAAGACTACAACCATATAGTCAATGAACAGAAATGAGATTGAAAAAGAAGTTAGTTCAGAAGCATGTACAAGATTTACATCTGAAAAAAAAACTATTCAAATGGTTTTTTTCATCCCTGTGGATCACACTTCACATCTCAGTGTCCTGGACAATTCTCTAAGATTATACATTGAAAAGAAGGTGACAGTCTGAATTGGCAGAGATTTCAATGATGGGAATTCTCGGTATCATAAGTTCATCCCCTAAGTTTATCCCCATTTGGGTCACTTCTGACTTAATCACTATAACAAATTCATATGGAATTTAGAGAAATTTCCAGCTTGGTACAAACATTTCTAGAAGGCATTCCTAAAGGGCACATAAAGGAGCAATGGGTAGAAATTGCCAAGAAATACATTAAATTTTAATATAAGGAACATTTTATCAATGATCCTAAAATGGAATGGGTATCTTAAGGAGTGGGAATCTCCCTCTCTGAAAATTCTTTTGACCTCATTCATGCTATTGCTGTGATGACACATTAGGTACACAAATGGCTCAAAATCATTAACAAATTTTGAGAGCTATTGATGAAGTATTACTGTTTTCATATTCAAAAGGGAGGATATTAACAGTGATTACTAAAAAGGCAAATGGAGTTTAAAAGACACATGTACTTTCTATACGATTTTTGTGCAAAGACTGGTGCTCGACTTCAGGCAGTGGTTTTCCCCCTCCCCTCCCACCCTAGACAGCTTTTTCTCCTAAATGCTTCATTCCAGAGATGAAAAATGAGAAAATAAACTCAATTTAATGTCTTCTATATAAGCATATTCTAATGAATACAGTCCCTTCATAAAAACAGCTGTTTCAAATTCTATTCTTTCTCATGTTTTGAAATATTCAATAAGAACATCATGATTAACTCACTGGCTTAGAGGTAGTTCAAACAGTATTACATGTATTGGACAAATCACTTAACCTCTATGGCCTTCAGTTTCTTCTTCTTTAAAATGATGAGATTGAACTAGATGGCTTCTAAAGTTGCTTGCAGGTCCAAATATAGGATCCTTTGATCTTTGATCTCCCTTTAGAAAATCAATGAATCCCTTATTTCTTGCAGTACAAGGTCATAAGAAATTTTAGTCCTTGGATCAGGATGGAGTTGCCTAATTCCTTCACTCTGATACACTAGATTCTCACATTTGCTTCAGTATATTTCAGAGGCTGAAGTATATTTCCCAGGAAATAGAATTTAGACTTTGTAAGAGTTTAATCTATCAATCAACAAGCATTGGTTAAGCAGTTACTACGTGTCTGGCACTATGCCTTGTATGCGAAGATAAAAATGAAACAGTTCCTGCCGTTGAGGAGCTTACACCCTCTCAGGGAGACCACATGTACCCCTGCAAAATATGGAAGACATGAAGGGAATAAAAGGGGTGTGTGTGTGTGTGCTGTGGAGGACTTGTTAGATAGAATGTTCAGGCTTGACTTGATTATAATCTGTATCATTGGAGGGAATGTCCATGTCAATCAGGATCACAAAGACATTGGAGTTTTGGAGTAATCAGATAGTGGATGCATTGCATGATAATAATAGGTGACATTTATATAGTGCTCACTATGTGCCAGGCACTGTGCCAAGTGCTTTACAGCTATTATCTCATTTGATCCTCGCAGCAACCCTGAGAAGTAGGTACTATTAAAATCTTATTTTAATTAAAATTATTTTAATTAATAATAAAATAATATAGATTAAAACATAAAAATAAATAAAATAGAAAATAATAAAAATAAAAATAAAATAATAATAATAAAATTAAAATTTTAATTAAAGCCTTCTTTTTCCAGATGGGAAAATTGAGGTTAGATGATTTGCTTAGTAAGTATCTCAGGCTGGAATAGAACTTGGGTCTTTCTTACTCCAAGCCCAGCCCTCTAGCCACTGCACCACCTAGCTTTTGGATTATGTACTATCTAGTTTGGTTTAGGTGAAATAGCATTAGCCCAGAACCTTGTATAACTGGGATTTAGCCCTGACTCAGCCATGTGACCTGGAGCAAATCATTTCAACTCTCCAAGCTTCCATTACCTCTTCTGTAAAGAGAGGGTAGTATTAGAATTCCTTTAAGGTTCCATCCAATTCCAAAATGCTAAGATATTGAGCAGAAATGCTCAGCATTGTTAACTACGAGGGTATCCGCGTTTATAGAAGAAGGTTATTACTAACACAACTAATCTCTTGTAAATTTAATACCTGTTTAGGATGTTTCAGTATGGGACAAAAGGATACTTGGCTGACTAAACACCACTGGATAAATAGATAATTTTGATCAAGAGATGGAATATTTAATGAAGAGTTGCAAGTACATGTGTGTTTCAAGGAAATTTTCAGCTTGGTATAAACATTCCCCAAAAGGGAAAAGGCAAAGAGCACTGGCACCAAATGCTCTGCACCCCACCTCCATCTTTATTCCCACCAAGGAAAACAAAATTCCAAGGGAACGAAAGCTTGGAAATTCTATGAATTATTATATGACCCACTCCTTCTGAGCTAAGTCTGGTTATGTAAAATGGTCTTTCATTCTAGAATCTCTATGGCTTGTTTATTAGCGCTGCTAGAAGAATGGAGGTAATATCTGCTTTCCAAAAAACCAGACACTTATGAAGTGTCAGTGAATAATAATAAAATTCCCAAGTAGAATTAGAAAGGCTCCTGACATCATGTCCATTATGGCCATGGCTGAACATCCAAATGTTTTCTTAAATATTTAAGTGAAGTTTCATCTCTGACTGATAGTACCAAGATATATTTTAAAGGAGAGCATGGTATTCCTCTATAATTAAAAAAACCAAAAACCTCAGAAGTCTGAGATATGCCTGAATCCATATGCAGTAGCTATGAGGTAAGGGTACTCTCTAGGAACTGAGGAGCTGTAACTGAGCTGTTATCATATAAGCAGGTAGTGTGGATGACACAGCCACTGTTCAGAAATGAATTTAGAGGCCTCCTTACTCAAGAGGAGGTAGTGTGGTCCAGTGGAAAGAGTACTAGCTTTCGAGAGGACCTGGATCCAAATTTCACTTTTGTCACTTACTGCTGGGGTGACATTGATCAAATCACTTAAACTTTGTTTCAGTTCCTTCATCTGTCAAATTAGGAGATTTGGCTAGATGGTCTCTGAGGTAACATTTAGCTCTAGATATTATCCTGAGACTTCTGGTTATGTGACCAACAAGATAGAAGACTTCCTCCTGTCATCACAACTTCTCAAATCTCATCAAAATACGAATTATGTGCAACAGATAAAGTAATTTCAGTTGTCTTCATGGTCTAAGATACCAAGAAGCCTAACAAGGTAACAAAGTGATAATCTAACAACAGAGACAACTAATATCTAGTCCTTAATGTACTCACTCAGTGAGTATAATTGAATAAATGGGAATGCAATTATAATTGAGGGGACAATCTGCTGGAGAAGATATATGGAATAAGATGACTTGCATCTTATTAGAAAGGAGAAGGTACACCTTATTATAAGAGATAAGGGTGAAGGTAGAGATAGTACATAGAGAATCTAGGAGATGGAAGTTGAAAAAATGGGTAGAGGATGAGACTCTCAGTGAATGGTTCTGTTTTTATTCAATGAAATATGAGGCAAACTTCCCAGAAGAGAAAGTTGGAGAAGGAATGCTGCAGGAGATTTGAGGTGGGATGAAAATATTTAGAAGAGTCTCTATGGTGAATGGTATAGTGAATTATTTAGGGAGTTGTGAAAAGATTTCATTGCTGCAGTGAAGGCCCAGTTGAAAATACATAATATAAATTTATAGTAAATCTAGTCAGCAAAATTTTGTGATTTCCTCTGGCTTCATATATCAGCATGTGGCAAAAGAGAAGGTATTAGATGGCAGGAGTAATTGGCAGGATGAGGTCAGTTATAGGGTAGGGGGTCAAGGGATTCAAGACAAAAAGATGGTGCAGATTTAAAATTTCATGAGGTTGTTCATGACATCAAGGTGCACTACCCCAGAAATAGCTCTTCTTTTCCTCATCAATATATGTGAGAGGATGGGTCTCTAACCTATTCCCATATAGCATAATAGATGCATGGAATTTTGGAATTGGAAGGGTTGATAGAGTCTACCTTGTTCAATCTGAACATGAACAAGATTTCCCTTTCCAATGTACCTGCCAAGTGGTCATTAAGCCTTTGATTGAAGATTTCCAGTAAGGTCATACCTGCTGTCTCCCAAGAAAACCCACTCCACTTTGTGATAGCTCTAATTATGAGGAAGTTTTTCCTTTAATCAAGATTAAATCTACTCTGAAATGTCCATTCATTGTTCTTATTTTTGCCTTTTATTCACCATCCTCTTCTTTGCATTAGCCTGCTCTCCTCTATTCACCATCTTAACCCCATAACTGCCCAGTTCAACCATATAATATTTTCTATGCTTGAATCCTGAGAATCTTTATTCTATACCTTGGAAAACCACAACTTTGGGCAACTATAGTCCATTGTCTTTCCTGACCCGTATTCTTGAGATCCTAAATTTACGTAGGGGCAAATATTCAAGTGTGCTAATTGCGTGTGGTATAATTTATTCTTTTTCGTTTCACTGGATCCTTATAATTACATATAAAGCAGTTTATAAACATACATTACATATATGTATATATACACATACACATATATATGCATGTATATGTGCTTTATTGTCTATTTTTCTTCTAGCAATGCCTAATTCAAATCTTTTCTTTTCTCCTCAAGCTCCCTCAAGCACTACTTCAACTGTATCTCTGAAGAGAGAACTGTTGCTCATGCTTTGCTGAGAAAATTGAGGTCATATGTTATGATCTTTTCACCCTTATTATATACCTCAATAATTCTTTGCATTATCTCCCATTCTCGTATTTTTTTTTCCTGAGGAAGTATTTTTCCTTCTGAGGAAGATGTGGGCCTTCATCTTTGTAAGGTCAACTCCTCTACTTTTTTTTTTGACAGATCACTAAAAGGAAGTTTAATTATGAGTAGCTGAAATACCAATTATGGGGTGGAGAGAAGACCATGGGGTAGCAAAAAATAATGAGAGCTCCCCCTCAAAAACTTCTTTTTTCCTAAATTTTTTAAAATTTATTTTTTATTTTTAGTTTACAACACTCTGTAAGAATAATGCTACTATAAGACCAACAACACCAGCACAGAGAAGGGCTGCTAGCACAGGTCTTTGATCTGCTTTTCTAAGGCAAGCAACTTTAAGGGGTTTACAGTATCACTTTAATTAAACATACATATATCATTCACCTAGTTCAGGGGGAAAATCAGCACCCTGAACTTCAGAGAAAACACAAACAGAAATTACAGAGAAAATATAAACAGAGCAAATAACACAAATCAACAGACAGGCTTCTAGCTGTTTGACCAAAGCTATACATACATAGTTACCAGAGAAAGAAGCCCCATCATCAGTATTTCCAATCTGGGGGTTCCTTAATGACTACCCAGAGTCTCCACACCAACACTTTTCCAGTGAGTGAGCTCCAAACAAAATGCTAATCTCAGAGTATATATACACTTCTTCAGGGTCAGAGCACTTCACACCTCTCGAGGGCTTCATACCTCTTGAGGGTTTTACAACTCTTGAGGGTTTCACACCTCTCCTTACCTAACTAGCAAAAGGGTGTGAGCATTCCTACAAACAAAGGCAAGATTCACTCAAAGGCACTTTATTGCCTTAGTGCTAAGAAGCACTCCAAAAGAAAAAATATTAAAAAGTGCCACTTTGCTTGCCCTTACACACTCACTTCCACAAGGTTTTGAGTTCCAAATTTTCTCCACCTTCCTCTCCTCTCCCTTCTCCCCCAAGATGACACATAATCCAATATAGGTTCTACATATACCTTTATATTAAACTTATTTATACAATAGTTAAGTTGGAAAGAAGAATTACAACAATGGAATGAATCATGAGAAAGAAGAAACAAAACCAAAAAAGAAGGAAAAAAAAGAGAGCAAATAGTTTGCCTCAATTTGCATTCAGACTACATAATTCTTTCTCTGGGTGTTCATAGTTTATTCCATCATGAGTCTTTTGGAGCTTTTTTTCAACCTAGTATTGCTGAGAAGAGCCAAGTATATCAAAGTTAGTCATCACAGATACTATGTGTCTATAGTCATGTATAATGTTCTCTGGGTTCTGCTCCCCTCACTCAGAATCAGTAAGACTTTCCAGGTTATTAAGAAGTCTGTCTGCTCCACATTTCTTATAGCACGATAGTATTCCATTACATTCATATATCACAATTTACTTAGTCATTCTGCAATTGATGGGCATCTCCTTGATTTCCATTTCCAATTGTTTGCCATGACAAAAAGAGCTGCTATAAATATTTTTGTACATATGGGTCCCTTTCCCACTTGTTTGATTTCTTTGGGATACAACCCTAGAAGTGGCATTGCTGGGTCAATGCACTTTTTTTTATAGCCCTTTGAGCATAGCTACAAATTGCTCTCTAGAATGACTGGATCAGTTCACAACTCCACCAACAAGCAGTGTTCCAATTTTCCCACATCCTCTCCAGCATTTATGATTTTCCTGTTTTGTCAGTAGGAGAATCTGACAGGAGAGATGTGGTACCTGAGAGTTGTTCTGATTCACATTTCTATAATCAATAGTGATTTAGAGCATTTTTTCAAATGCCTATAGATATCTTTAATTTCTTCCTCTGAAAACTGCGTGTTCATATCCTTTGATAATTTCTCAATTGGGGAATGCTTGTATTCTTATAAATTTGACTCAGCTTCTTGCATATTTTAGAGATTAGGCCTTTATTAAAGACACTGGTTGTAAAAATTATTTCCCAATTTTCTGCTTCCCTCCTAATCTTTGTTGCATTGGCTTTGTTTGTACAAAACCTTTTCAATTTAACATAATCAAAATTATTTGTTTTACATTTCATAAGGCTCTCTATTTCTCGTTTGGTCATGAATCCTTCCCTTTTCCATAGATCTGACAGGTAAACTATTTCTTGCTTTCGATATTGCTTATAGTATGAGCCTTTATTCCTAAATCGTGAACCCATTTTGACTTTATTTTGGCATACAGTGTAAGATATTCATCTATGCCCAGTTTCTGCCGTACTATTTTCCAGTTTTCCCAGTAGTTTTTGTGAAATAATGAATTCTTAATCCAGAAGCTGGACTCTTTGGGTTTATCAAAGAGTAGATTGGTGTAGTCATTGACTGCTATGTCTTCTGTATCTACCATATTCCACTGATCTACCACTCTATTTCTTAGCCAGTACCAAGTAGTTTTGATGACTGCTGCTTTATAATCCAGATTAATATCTGGTATGACTAGGCCACCTTCCCTAGCATTTCTTTTCATTAATTCCCTTGATATTCTGGACCTTTAGTTCTTCCAAATGAATTTTGTTATTATTTTATCCAGCTCTGTAAAATAGTTTTTGGTGGTCTGATTGGTATGGCACTAAATAAGTAAATTAATTTAGGTAAAATTGTCATTTTATTATATTAGCTTGACCTAACCATGAGCAACTGATGTTTTTCAATTTATTTAGATCTGGCTTTATTTCTGTGAAATGTATTTTGTAATTGTGTTCATATAGTTCCTGATTTTGTCTTGGCAGGTAGACTGCCAAATATTTTACAGTATCTACAGTAACTGTAAATGGAATTTCTCTTTCTATCTCTTGCTGTTGGGCTTTGTTAGTAACACATAAGAATGCTAAGGATTTATGTGGGTTTATTTTATATCCTGCAACTTTGCTAAATTTATTTATTATTTCAAGTAGTTTTTTACTTGATTCTCTAGGATTCTCTAAGTATATCATCATATCATCTGCAAAGAATGATAACTTAGTTTCTTCTTTGCCTATTCTAATTCCTTCAATTTCTTTTTCTTCTCTTTTTGCTAAAGCTAACATTTCTAGTACCAAATTGAATAGTAGGAATGATAATGGACATCCTTGTTTCACCCCAAATCTTATTGGAAA
>JAQQSZ010019035.1:0-10449 GCA_028646595.1 Phalanger gymnotis | reverse complement strand
CCATCTTGGCTCCGCCCCCCGAGCTAGGTAGTTTCAATGCCACCTGTTCTTGTATGGGATGACTGAAAAGTCAACTTGATTCAAAATAAACATTTATTTATTAGTGGGGAATAAATGTATTATGTTCAGTGTACTGTGCTAGGGACTGTGGGAGAAATGGAGATAAATAAGAAAGAGTCCATGCCCTCCATGATCTTGCTGGCTCATAGCCAACTAAAACGAAGAATCATGGCAGCAATCCAGTTAATTCAGGTTCCAAAATTACTCAGTGTTGGGGGAAAAAATGGGGTAGTGTGGAACAGCAGATGGCCACTGGATCTGGCTGGAGTTAGGAAGCCTTGAGTTTAAATCTCAACTAAATCACTTGCTAGCTGTTCTAGCTTGAGAAAGTCAACTAACCTCTGTGTCTCAATTTCTTCATCTGTAAAAAATGAGACAGTTGAGAACGATGCCCTCCAAGGTCCTTCCCAGCTATAAAACTTTATATACATATATATATGTATGTATATATATATATATATATATATATATATATGCACACACACATATATGTACATATACAGAGAGAGAGAGAGAGAGATGCTGAGGAGGAGGCAGTGTCTCAACCATGTAACAACAATGTTGCTAGCAGCGACTATGGCTGTGTAAGACCGATAACACCAGCACACAGAAGGGCTGCCAACACAGGTTCTTTGATCTGCTTTTCTAAGGAAAGCAACTTTAACAATCTCACTTTAATTAAACATACATATATCATTCACTTAGTTTAGGGGGAAGATCAGCCCTTGAACTTCAGGGTAAATACAAACAGAAATTACAAACAAATCAACAGACAGACCTTGTCTGATGAAATCACATAGATAGTTACCAAAAAGAGAAGCACCAACACCTGGGTTTTCAAAGCCAAGGGGACTGCTTCAAGGGCTTGCCCAGAGTCTCATCACCCATACTCTTTCAATGAGTGTGCCCCGAAAAGTCAAATGCTAATCTTCCAGTACATATACACTGTTCAGGACCCTGAGGGCTGGGGGCCTACCATTTAGGGTGTGGGAAAGTTAGTTCTTCAATCGCTAGCACCAGGGTGTGGGAAAATTCTTCAGTCACTAGTACCACATTATATACATTGTTTCCAATCAATGGCTCCCGATTGCCTTAGTGCTGAGAAACACTCCAAAACAAAAAGGGGTCCACTTTACCTGCCCCATTCAAACAAAGGTGAGACTCATTAAAGGCACTTGATAGCCTTAGCACTCAAAAGAGAACAGCAAAAAGTCCTGCCCTTATTACCATTACAAATCTAAATCATCCAGATTAAATATCCAGGACTCCACAGTGCTTGGAATATAGTAAATACTTAGTAAATGCTGTTTTGTTTCATTCATTAGTTCTATGCTTCATTCCTCCAGAGGAGACATAAACACTGACTGCATTCATATATGCAATGAGAATTTAGCCATCTATCTGTCCATCCATCTGTCTGTCCAACCAACCATGGATCGATCTATCTATCTATCTATCTATCTATCAAAATCTGTCTATCCATTTGTCTATCTGTCTGTCTATCTGTCTTTCTCTCTATCTAATTTTAAGACTGAGTCTCCCTGTCTCACTCAGGATGGAAGTGCAGAGGCAACTCACAGCCAGATCCAATTACAGATCAACACGGGAGCTTTGATCTGCTCCATTTTGAAGCTGAATCTATTTGCCCCCTCCTTAGGCAACCTGGTAGCATGTCACATTCCCTTTTCCTTTCTGTGTTCTCACCACATTAATGTTGAATTTACTGGGCACACCTGATCAGCATAGCCCAATACAACCTAAAACTCCTGAGCTCAAGAGATCTTCCAGTCTCAGCTTCCTTTGCAGCTAGTATTATAGTGTGTAGCACCACACCAGGAGATAATGAGCATTTATTAATGCCTAATTAATTAATGTATGCAGATCAGTGAGCCAAGTGCTTTGGGAGGTAAAAAGATCAGATAAGATGATTGTCCCAGCCCTCATAGAGCTTATAGTCTAGGTACAAGACATAAACACAGACAAGCACAATATATAATATCACAAAATAAATATGATGGGGAAGAGTAAAACAAGCCTTGAAGAGAGGAGAAAAAGAAAGGCATTCCTAACAAAGAGGATTAATTGATAGCAAAGGCAGGGTTATAAAAGATGGTACCTTGGAAGAACATTTTGGCCAGAGTCTGAATTTGTGGAAGGTTAAGTGAACAATACAGGAAACTGACCACTTTGTCAAGATTTCACAAGACAGCAAGAGTGGATAGGCTTTTGGAAAGCATTTACTATTAATAAAATGTAAACATCACAGGTAACAGTAAATTTTATATTTAAGGGGCACCACAGGGCACCTAAGTTTTTTTTTTCCAAATTCTGCTGTTGCTGTTATCATAAAAATTCATATAATTAACTTTTCATTTTATAATTGCTTTCACTAGTATTCTGTAAACACAAAAATTGACATTTACCTTTGTAATCACATTTTACCCACATCTGAGTTTTAGACAAGTTTATGATGAAATTTGTCTGTAGTCTTTTTACTTACATTAATTACACTGTGAGCTCCTTAAGAGTAGAGATAGTTTTTTGCCTTTTTTTGTATCCCAGCACTTAGCACAGTGTAGCATGTAGCAGATGCTTAATAAATGCTTGTTGACTTCAATACATTCAGAGAAAAAAGCAGATCAAAGAAGAGAAAGGATGTTTACTTGGGATAGATGAGATAATGATAACTAACAATAGAGAGAAGGCAGAACTACTGAACCCGTGTTTTGTTTCTGTTTTCTCTGTCAAAGAGAATGACCTTTAAACTGGAAATGATAGAACAAAGCTAACTAACTGAGAATGAGACCCAAGAAAAGTAGGGAGATAACAAGAGGGCACCTAGCTGCTGCTCTTGATAAATTTGAGTCACCTGGCCCAAGTGAACTACATCCTTAGGGCCTGAAACACCTATCAGGAGTGATTGCTGAGCCACTGATGGTGATATCTGAAAAATCATGGGAAATGGAAGAGGTACCACAAGTTTGGAGAAGGGACAGTGTTGTCCTGATGTTCAAAAAAGGGAAGAGAATAGATTGCTAACTAAATTTTAGAAAAGAATACTAAAGAGATAGATGGCAAACATCTATATATAGAACTGGTAATTACAAAGAGCTAGCGTGGTTTTATCAACAACAGGTCATGCCAAGTTGGCTTCATTTTCTTTTTTAACAGGATAGGATTGTTAAGCTAGCAGATGCCGGTAATGTAATGGACATAGTTCACCTAAGTTTTAGCAAAACATCTGACAAAATATCTCGTGCTATTTTCATGGAGAGAATTGAGAGAAATAGATTAGATAACAATACAATCAGATGGATTCCAAATTGGTCAGATAGTTGGACTCAAAGAGTAGTTGTTAATGGTACAATATCAATGTGGTGGGAGGACTCATTGGAGTACCTCAGGGGTCTGCCCTTGTCCTTGTGCTGTTTAACATTATTAGTAATGACTTGAATAAAGCCATAGGTGGTATGCTTACCAAACTAGCAGATGACACAAAGCTGAAAGGGATAGTTAACACAGTGCATGACAGAGTCAGCACCCAATCGGATCTTGAGTGGGCTACATCTAATAAGATGAAAGTCAAAAGGGATGAATGTAAAGTCCTGAACTTGAGTAGAAAAAATTATCTTCATATGCATAACATGTGAAGTATGGTTAGACAGCAGTTCTGGAAAAGCTTTGCAGATTTTAGCAAATATTTAGCTCAATATGGGTCAGCAATGTGATGTAGCAGTCAAAAAAGCCAAGGCATTCTTGGCCTTCATGAAGAAGACCAGAGCTTCTCAGAATAGAGAGGTGGTGATTTCACTTTACTATGCCCTCATTAGACCTCACCTGGAGTATTATGTTCATTTCAGGCCACCACTGGATAAGAAGGAAATGTAAAAGCTAAAGAATATCCAAAGGAGGGCAACCAGAATCAGTCATATGAAGATTGACTGAAGGCATTAGGGATGGTTAGCCTGGAGACCAAGACTCAGAGGGAACCTGATAGCTGTCTTCAAGTATTTGAAGGGATGTCATGTAGAAGAGGGATTACAATTGCTCTGTTTGACCCCAAAGAGCAAAGCTAAGAGAAACGGGTAGAAATTGCAGAGAGACCAATTTAGACTTGATGCCAGGAAATTTTATAACAATTACAATCATCTCAAAGCAGAATGGGCTGCCTTGAGATAATGGCTTCCCCTCCACTGGAAGTCTTCAAGTACAGTCTGGATGCCTGTTTGTTGGGTATGTTTTAGTGGGTTTTCTACTATCATATGGGTTGTGCTGGATGGTCCCTTCTGACCCTCAAATTCTGTGGTTCTGAAATATGTTACTATCTTACTCTAATACTGACTAGGGTTGATGGCAGAGATGAAGAGAGAACAAGGTTTTCTCTGTATTATTAGAAACGCTATACTTTACAATGTTATGAAGACAGTGATCGACCCACAAAATAATCAATTCCCAGTTATGATGAGCTTCTTTCTAAGAGATTTTACCTGACCAGTGGTTCTCAGTTTAGAGTTACTCTCTTCGTTGTTGTTCAATCACATCTGACTCTTCATGACCCCATTTTGGGGTTTTCTTGGCAAAGATGCTGGAGCAGTTTGACATTTACTTCTCCAACTCATTTTATAGATGAGCAACTGAGGCAGACAGGGGTAAGTGACTTGCCCAGGATCACACAGCTAATAAGTGTCTAAGGCCATATTTGAACCCATGACGTCTTCCTGACTCCAGGTCCAGTACTCTACCCACTGTGCCACATAGCTACCGTGGTGTTGTAGTACTGGAGAGATAAATCATCATTTAATATTTGAGGGGATGGGGCAAATGAAATCAAAGAAGAATATCTGGCAGTCATACAAAAAATCCACGATTTGGGCCTCTTATTATAATAAGGGGTAAAGATCACATCTGCCCTTAACAGACTGCCTAGAATAGCTTTGATTTGCCTAGAGTTCCAACATAGGCAAAGCAGCTGCTCATTGGAAAATTCCCTGAGTTTTGATACTCCCTGCATGCTCAGCACCTGGGTGAAGGGATAGTATCAGGTATGAAGTACAGAGTAGGGATAGAGAGAGGAGCTCTGTGGAGCAACCCCGAGGCTATTCTAAGCAGTCAAGAGTTTCCTTATGTGTATCCAATAGCTTAAAGGAGATGCCCATGCTCTAAATGCCAACCTCACATTGAGTGGATGATCAGGAATACAATCCAATTCACCAAACATTCCTAGAGCAGCAGTGTATTAAGAGTGTTTTTCTTTATACACTCGGGGAACTTCAAAATTTAGATAAGACATAGTCTCCACCTTCATGGATCTTTCAGACTGGTAAAGAAATGTGACAAAAGCACAGATAGTTATAATATACAACTTTCCATGCAAGTTCAAAATGTTTGTTCAGTAATCTTAACCATATTATTATTTTGTCAGTTGTCCATTGTTGAGTGATTAGGCTTACAATAGAACCCAAGGTTCAGAATCAGGAGTCTGGAGTGCCATTGCCAGCTTAGTCACTGTTCGCTGTATGACTTTGAACAATTCATTTAACTTTTGTGTGTTTCATCTATAAAAACAGGAATAATAATGCTCTCTGTTCCCTCATAGTGATAACGGGAGAAATTTGATATTTCATATGTAAGAGCTCTGAAATGTAAATGTGCTATATACAAGTTCTCAGCAGTCTGGCTCAGCAGGAACAAGTCTTTCCAATGTACTATTGTCACCAACCCACCGTATTTTCCTAAACTCTTGTCAGACCATGGCATACCACTCTCTTCCCCCATTTATTCAAGAAACTCCAGTGGCTCCCTAATAACTAGTTAGTCAGTCAGCAAGGGTTTATTAATGCCAGGCATTGTGCTAAATGCTGAGATAAAAAGAAAGACAAAATGACAGTTCCTGTTTTCAAGGAGCTCAAAGTCTAATGTGGCAGACACTATGCAAACAACTTAATACAAATAAAATATATGCAGAATAAATTGGAAAAAAAACAACAGTGGGAAGGGAGATTGGCTTCCTGTAGGAGGTAAGGTTTTATCTAGGATGTAAAGGAACCCAGAGAAGCCAGGAAGCAAAGATGAAGAGGGAGGAATTTCTAGGCATGGGGGAGGACCAGAGAAAATGCCCAGTCAAGAGATGAAGTGTCATGTGTGAGGAATAGCAAGGAAGCCAGTGTCACTGGATCATGGACATAGTGGGAGGGTAAGGTGTAAAAAGACTGGAATGGTACGAGGACAAGCTATAGAGGGCTTTGAATGTGAAATAGGATTTTATGTTTGATCCTGGAGATAGTAGGGAAGACTGGAGTTTATTGTATCAGGGGTAGAGGAAGAGAAGAATATGAACAGATTAATTTGACAGCTCAGTGGGGGATAAACTGGGATGGGCAAAGACTTGAATCAGGGAGACCAATAAAAAAGCTATTTATTGCCTTGGTAAACATAAACCCCTCTGTTTGGCATGTAGAGCCCTTCACAAATGGTGCTTTCCTGTATTTCTAATCTTCTTCCCTGTTATTCCCCTCCAGCCAGTGGATAGGCCATATACTTCTTGGTCTACTTGCTCTTCTCACACAAGATGCTCCATTTCCCATCTCAGTGCCTTTGCATTGGCTGTTCTCCATGCCTGCGATGCCCTCCCTCCTCACCTTGAATGCCACTTTCTACAAGAGGCCTTTTTCAGTCCCCTCAGCTTCTTATGCCTTTCTAAGGTTACCTTGTCGTTTATGTACCTGTTTATATGCACATCGTCTCCTCTGTTAAAATGTAATCCCCTTGAGGACAGGAGTGGTTTTTCTGTGTTTTTTTTCTTTATAATCCCAGTATTTAGCACAGTACCTGGCACATAGGACTACTTAACAAACAGTAGTACTCATCAATTGATACATACACCGAATTTATTACTGTTCTCACCCATGTGGACAGCCTGTCCCAGTGAGAAAAGTATTTCCAATGTACCACTGTCACCGCTCAACAATATTTGTAAACATTTCCTGTGTGTGTGTGTGTGTGTGTTTCTGTGCTTGTATCAGTTCACTTTCTTTGGGGGAAGGGGAGCTTTCACAGAATTACAGAATGCCAGAGCAGAAAGGAGCCTCAGAGAACATCTAGGCCAACTCCAGCATGTTACAGATGAGGAAAATGAGGTCCAGAAAGGACCAAGGTCACATAGCTAATCAGTGGCAAAGCAAGACTTGAACCCAGGTCTCCTGCCTTCAATTCTAGGGCTCTTTCCACTACACCCCCGTCTTGCTTCTCTTGTATGGCTTAATTTGTGAGATCTGACTGGGCAGAGCCAAAGGGCAGCATTCCAGGCACCACAGCTATATATGTCTTCCTAATAGTTTTCGAGCAGCACAATCTGGGTCATTTTTACATAAGACCTCCTGGGAAAGTTAATGCTGGGTCACTGCAGTTCCAGCCAGAAGAAAAATAAGAATAACTCACATCTCTATAACACTTTGAAGTTTCAAAGTTCTTTGCTCAAAACAACCCTGTGAGAAAAGTAAGGCTGATATTATTAGCCTTTTTTTTAAACAGATGAAGAAACTGTGGCTAGAAGAGATTGAAAAACTTGCCCATGATCACAGGGCTGGTGTCAGAGAGAGGGTTTGAATCAACATTTCTTGATGCTAAGTTAAACATTCTTTTCAGAGTTGATATCCTAACAACTTACACTTGTAGAGTGATTTAACATTTATAATGTGCTTTTTTCATAGCAACATTTTAAATATAGCATATGAAACATAACCACAGTGTTCTTTTGTCTTATCCCTACCAGATTCTTACAGTATAACTGTATTAAATATATATCCAGGAAAGCTTTTTTCGGATTGTACAAACTTCAAATATTGTAAGTAACGTTTTTTTTTTTTTTAGCAATTCTGTATATCTTCTTAATTAAAAAGGAAGACTAGAGTTATACTAAATATGTATATCTACATATATACATATATATATATATATGTAAGTATTAGATAATAGAAAAATACCTGGCAAAAGATCACACCACAAATTACTTAACCGCTAAGCATGAAAAATAAAAGACTTCAGTTTTCACTGAGGAAGTTAATATCTCTCCCTTCCCATTTTTTAGGTTAAATAACCAAAGCTCCTTTAACCTTTCCTCTTTGGACCAATTACCCAATGTAATACTAATTTTTATTGCTCTATTGAAGGCCTACTTTAGATCGTTAGCACTTTCTTAAAATGCAGGGACCCTGACTAGATATACTAGTAAGGATGACACTGGAGTTAGGTACAGCAGAGGGATCACTTTGTAACTCGTGAACTTTGTACTCCTGCTATTAATTTCCAAGAAGAGTATGGAATGTTCAGGTAGGATTATTACCTCTGGTGTGAGAGCTTGCCAAGCCCTTCTCAGGGCTGCTCATCTACCTTTAGTGCCCGCCTTTCACCCAACTCTCACTGTGGCTCCAAGAAGCTTGTAGCATGCACAGTGGCCAAACCCAGTTATAATCGTCTTGGAAGATGGGTTAAACCAGGCCTCAAACCTGTCAGTGTGCTAGAGGGGATATCTACCCCAAAATGTGAAGACTTCCTTTGGTGGAATGGGCAGATGAGAACAATTTGTTCCAATAGTCATGAAAGTGGCTGAGGCAAGCAATGTGGATCACTAAGAACTTGGTCAGACAGAGAAGACCCCAAGGTCATCCACTCCATCCAGGATCATCCCCAGTGGCTCTTTTTGTTTTGTAATTGGACTTTGACTACTCTGGAAGGGAGAGTGAGGCTGACAACTCTGTACGACTCTGCCTCACTTATGTCCAATTCACACTCAAGTCATCACCCCATGATGCCATTGGTCTTCTTCAAAACGAAGGACAAACCACACACTATATTCTGATGCATCATATTTGCCACGCCTTATTTTTAATAACAGATTGATAGATTTAATAATAATAATTGAGTAAATTCAAGTTAAGATAATAAGAATTTATTAAGTGCTTACCATATGCCAGGAAGAGTTCCACGCTCTCTCAGGATACAAAGAAAGGTAAAAGGCAGTCCCTGCTCTTAAGTAACTCACGATCTAGTGGGCCAAACAACATGCAAACAACTGTGTACAAACAAGATACATGCAGGATAATGGAAGATCATCTCAGAGGGAAGGCACTAGAATAATGACTTACATTCAATGAGTGGTTTTCTATAATTCCCCATTCCTTTTTTTTCATCTTTTGTTCAATTCAGTTCAATCTAACAAACTCTTATCAACAGCCTGTTATACACAAGGCACTATGTCAACATGGACTTTTCAGTAACAGCTACATAGGTACAAAGTAACCACCATAAGTAGCATACATTCTAACACAAAGACCAAAGCAGCTTCGGTCCAATTGACTTCCATGTTGTCCCGTTTGTAGGTATCTCAGTCACAATTGTATTACCAGTCTCAGACCTGGAGTATTTAAAGATTTACATGAGTTATCATGGCTGTAAGTATCCTAGTTCATATTTCCCCCATAAATACTGTTTCTAGAGGCATCCCATTGTGTAGTTTTGGATTGTTTCTGCTGTGATTTCATTCATTTTTTTATGTGGCACCATATTACCATATAAGCTGCTACAAAGTCACATCCATAAGTATTTATTAATCACTTACCAGGTGCCAGGCACTATGCTAAGCACTACGGATACAAATACAAAGAAAAAAGATAGTCCTTTTCCTCAAGAAGCTTACATTCTTAAAAGGGAAGCAAGGGTGATGGAAGGAAAGATCCGCATAGGCACGTGATAATTATATCCAGAAAATTATGGATGACTTGTCTGGGCCCTGGAAAATAAGGGATTCCTTGATTTTATCATATTCTCTCAGTTGTTACTGATCTCTCCCTGTTCAAATTACTTTGTCTTTACTTACCCGTACCATAAATAGAATGTAATGTTCAATAGAATATAAACTGTCTTGGGTTGAATGTAATCTCCTTGAAGACAAGGGCTATCTTGTTTTTGTCTTTGTACCCCTAACATCTATCACAGTGCCTTGCACATTGCAAGTTTTTAATAAATATTTGTTGAATTATACTGAATTGAATTGTACTTACTATAATAGGTACCATTTTTCTGGCTCTATTTCCATCATCCCAGTACAGCCTCACAACAACTAATTTCTGTTCCCTTGGCACTACCCCCAAGTTTCTAGCTTTAACATCACCAGGACTAGAAAAAGGGTTAGGGGGCCTGAGGACTTCCTCACTTAAGTTGACCTTTCTCACTAATCTCATGAACCCCTGATTTTGGTTTCTTTAAAATATGACCTAGTACCACAACAACTTCATGTTTTAATTTACCTTTTCAATTTCAATTTGTCTTTCTCCCTCATCTCATGGACCTCTGATTTTGATTTCTTCAAAATATGGCCTACTACCAAAATAA
>JAQQSZ010019034.1:0-10450 GCA_028646595.1 Phalanger gymnotis | reverse complement strand
ATCTTGATTTCTCATCAAGTCACTAGCTTCTACTTGCTCCAAACTAATTTTTAAGGTAGCGTTTTCTTCAGTGGTCTTTTGGACCTCCTTTTCCACTTGGCTAATTCTGCCTTTCAAGGCATTCTTCTCCTCATTGGCTTTTTGGAGCTCTTTTGCCATTTGACTTAGTCTATTTTTAAGGTGTTGTTTACTTCAGTATATTTTTCAGTATTTTTTTGGATCTCCTTTAGCAATTCATTGACTAGTTTTTCATGGTTTTCTCTCATCCTTCTCATTTCTCTTCCCAATTTTTCCTCTACTTCTCTAACTTGCTTTTCCAAATCCTTTTTGAGCTCTTCCATGGCCTGAGACCAGTTTGTGTTTTTCTTGGAGGCTTTTGTTGTAGGCTCTTTGACTTTGTTGACTTCTTCTGGCTGTATGTTTTGGTCTTCTTTGTCACCAAAGAAAGATTCCAAAGTCTGAGACTGAATCTGGGTGCGTTTTCCCTGTCTGGCCATGTTCCCAGCCAACTCACTTGACCCTTGAGTTTTTCAGCGGGGTATGACTGCTTGTAGAGTATAGAGTTCTATGTTCCAGGCTTAGGGGGATGCACTAGCTCTGCCATACCAGCACTCCTCCTACCCCAAGAACCCCCAACCTGGACTGGACTTAGATCTTCAGCAGGCTCTTCACTCCTGTTCTGATCTGCCACTTAATTCCTCCCACCAGGTGGCCCTGAGTCCAGAAGCAACTGCAGCTGTAGTTCTGTAGTTGCCCCACCTCTGATGCCCCCAGGGTGGTGGCTGAACCACAAACTCCTTTTTTCACTCTGTCCCCAGCAGCTTTTCCCACTAACCTTCTCTGTTGTCTTTGGTATTTTTGGGTTGAGAAGTCTGGTAACTGCTACAGCTTACTGATTCAGGGCGCTAGGGCATGCTCCACCCAGCTCCTGGTCTGCCTGGTCCCCACCACCCACACTGGGCTCTGCTCCACTCTGCTCCCAGCTCTGTGCAGACCATCCACGTTGTCCTGGGCAAGAGCCCCTCTTCCTTCTGCCACTTTGTGGGCTCTGCAGTTTTTCTCTGTTGTTTGTGGGTTACTGTTGCAGCTCACTGATTCAGGGTGCTAGGGCACGCTCCACCCAGCTCCTGGTCTGGCTGGTCCCCACCACCCATGCTGTGCTCTGCTCCCCTCTGCTCCACTCCCAGATCCGTGCGTGAAAGACCTCACCCAGCAACCACCCAGGCTGTCCTGGGCTGGAGCCCTGCTTCCCTCTGCTTTATTGTGTGTTCTGCAGTTTTAGAATTGGTTCAGAGCCACTTTTTTGTAGGTTTTTGGAGGGACTTGGCAGGGAGCTCACACTAGTCCCTGATTTCCAGCCGCCATCTTGACTCCTCCCCCCCCATTAGGTAGAGTCTTAAGAAGCATGAACATTTGTATTACTAATGCCAGTGGGCCAGATTGAATCCTAGCTAGATTGAATCTGAGCCAGAATCCAACATTTTTTAAAACAAAAGTTAAGAAAATTATAGGAGAAAATAGTAATTCTCTACAAGGTGGGGACCTCAGCATTCCACTCTCAGAACTTAAATAGCTCTACCCATAAAATAAATAAAAAAGAAGTTAGAGAACAACAGAATCATTTTAAAAAATAGACATAGAACTTGGGAGAAAATTAAATAGGAATAGAAATGAATTTACCTCTTTTTCAGCTGTACACATCATCTTCACAAAAACTGAGCATGTATTAGGGCATAAAAACCTCACAAAGAAATGCAGAAACATATAAATATTCAGTGCACTCATTTTAGCCACTAAGGCAAGGAATTGATTCAATAACAGGCCATAGAATCAAAGATTAAACATTAATTTGCAAACTGAGTAATTTAGGCTTAAAGAATGAGGGAATCAAATAATAAATCATAGAAACAATTTTATTAATAATAATTAAAATAATTAGATTACATACTAATTTTGGGGATTCATCCAAATCAATACTTAGTAGAAAATATATATCTCTAAATGCTTATCAGTAAAAGAGGGAAAGAACAGATCAATGAATTGGATGGGGAACTAAAAAAAAACCTAGAAAAATAACAAATTAAAATTCCCCAATTAAACTCCAAAATGAAAATCAAAGGAGGGATTAATCAAATTGAAAATTTTAAAAAACTAATAAAACTAAGAGCTGGTTTTATGAAAAAATAATAAAATAGATAAGTAATTACTTAATTTAATTCTAAAAGAACAAAGAAAACCAAATTATTCAGATCAAAAATGAAAAGGGTGAACGCACTATAAATGGAAAAATAATTAAAGCAATTGAGTAATAAGAGATATTCTATCTAATCATATACCAGTAAAACTGACAATCTAATCGAAAATGACAAATATATATTTTTTAAATAGATTTCCTTGATGAACAGAAGGAGAATACTTAACTCATTGAACAAGCTATAAATGAGCTCCTCAAGAAAAATATCACAGAACCAGATAGAATTACAAGTGAATTCTACCAAAGATGCCCAATACTATAGAAGCTGTTTGAAAAAATAGGTAAAAGAGTCCCACCAAATTCATTTTATAACACAGATATCATTTTTATACCTAAATCAGTGAGGGCAAGAAAAGAGAGAGGAAATTATAGATCAAGTTCCTTAATAAATATTGATAAAAAATTAAATAAAATAACAGCAATATTATAGCAATATATCACAAACATCATACAGTATGAACAGGTGGGATTTACAACAACATCAGGCCCTTTCAATATTGCAAAATTATAAGCATAATTGACCATATTAATAACAAAACAATATAAATCATGTCATTATTTTAATATATGCAGAAAAATTTGACAAAATACATCCTTTTCTATTAAAAATACTAAAAAAGCATAGGAACAAATGGAGTCTTTCTTTAAATGATAATTAATATCTATCATTTGTACTGGGAATAAGCTAAAAGTCTTCCCAATAAGATCAGAAGTGGAGCAAAGATGTCTATTATAACCACCATTATTCAATGTTGTGTTAGAAATGCTAGCTATAGCAATAAGACAAGAAAAAGAAATTGAAGGAACAAAAATAATAAATGAGGAATCAAAACTATGACTCTTTGCAGATGATATGATGGTATACTTAGTGAATTCTAGCAAATGATCTAAACAATTAGTTAAAACAAATAATAGCTGTGGCAAAGCTATGAGATATAAAATCCATGTAACTCATCCATATTTCTATATATTGCCAACAAAACCCATCAGGAAGAGGTAGAGAAATTCTGTTTAAAATAACTGCAGAAAACAAAATATTTCAGAGTCTACTTGCCAGGTACTATATGAACACAATTACCGAACATTTCACAAAAAGGCAAATCTAAACAATTAGAGAAATAGCGATTACTTATGGATAGGTTCAGCCAACATCATAAAAATGGCAATTCTTCCTAAATTAATTTATTTATTCAGAGCCATACTAATCAAACTACTAAATAATTACTTTACAGGGCTAGAAAAAAAATAAAAATCATCAGGAAGAAGAATAGCTAAAGAATATCAAGAGAATCAATAAAAAATTACAAACTATGTTACAAAGTGGTAATCATTCAGACAATCTGCTACTGGCTAAAAAACACAGTGGTGGATCAGGAAAATAAATTAGGTATATAATAAATAGTAATAAATAACCATGATAATGTAATATTTGATATACATAAAGATCCAAGTTTGGGGGATAACTATTCACCATTTGACAGAATAAAAATGCTAGGACAACTGGAAAGCATAGATATCAAAACAGTCAAAAACAGGTAAATGATTTATATGTAAAGGGTGATAGAATTAGTAAATTATGGGACCCTGGAAAACTGTAACAGTAAGAACTATAGATAAGCAAAGAGTTTACGACAAAACAAGAGATAGAGAGGATCATTAGAGATAAAATGGATAATTTTGATAACATGAAATTAAAAAGAGTTTACATGAACAAAATCAATGCAGCCAAAATAAGAAGGAAAACAGGACACTGGGGGAAAAATTTTCAGCAAGTTTCTCTGATAAAGGCCTGTTTTCTCAAACATATAGGGAACTCAGCCAAATTTATAAAACCAAGAGTCATTCAGCAATTGATAAGTAGTCAAAAGTTATGAACAGATGATTTTCAGAAGAAATCAAAGCTATCTATTGTCAGAGGGAAAAATGTTTTTAATACTATTGATTAGAGAAATACAAATTAAAATGCATGGTTGTCAATTTTTATTAATAAGTAACCTGAAGCTCTGCAAAATTAAGTGATTTGACAAAGGGCATTCAGGTAATGGCAAGGGGTACTATCTTATTCAAGCCATTATTTATGACTACTAAAGTGAATTGGGTTAAGGCCTGGTTTTTGAGAAAGAAATCTAGCCAGTAAGCCCCAAATTAATTAAGTAGCTTTCAGCCATCAAAATTTCCCTTTTTTTGGGAAGAATGCCTCAGGTGAGAGGAGAGCAGTGTGAAGAGGAGGGAATAGGAGGTAAGGGGCAGGACTCTGGATCTCAGGGATTGGACAACAATAGATCCTTGCCCAACTATCACTTAATAGTCATTTTGGGGCCCTTAGGGCTCAAAGTGAATGTAAACAGCAACTGTTTATCTTTTGGCCAGCAATCCTGAGGATCTTCCCCACCTAGCTTGATTTTCTTTTTTTTATTAAAGGGATCATCCCTAGATTCACATCTTAAAGAGGAGTATTCACTGAATGGGTGTTGCCTTATTTAAAATGAGAACTCAGAAAGACATTAGCTTAAAAAGGCCAAGGTCTCCCACTGCATCCTGGGCCATCTCTAGTTCATATCTGGCCACTGGACTCACATGGCTCTGGAACAGAAAGTGAGGCTGGTGACTTTGCACAGCCCTCCCTCCCTCAAATAAAAGTCAATTGCAAGTCATGTCATCATCTCCCTGATGCCACGGTCCTCTTCCAGAATGAAGGATAAACCACAACATAGTTCATGACTGCTTAATATAATTTTCAAGAAATAAATAATGAATTCTGAAAACATCCTAGTGTGTGGTATAGGTCTAGAAAATACTATAATCACAGTAGAATAAGAAATATTTCCAAAAATTTTTCAGCTTACCAAGGCCTTCACAAATCAACATTCTTCAAAGCTCAATGGGAGAGTTAATAGTCTTTTTGAAAATCTAAAACATATTAGCTTTTGTGGTATCATTATTGAAAATAACCTTTATTAAAAGCCCTGAAGACTTGCTAATGTTTGAAGTGGACATCTGCTTGCATTGGAACTGAGGCCTTTTTACTTTGCCTGGGTTAATAATAGAGCAATTCAATTGCTACCGTTATAAACACAGCCTTAGGATTCAATCTTTTCATCAAAAAACATGAAATAAGAACTCTGAGGAATTAAAGATATGGATTAGTTTACTTGTGTAGAGAGAAATTAAAAATTCATCTGTTAAATAAATCAGTTTGGCTTGCTTTGTGGTTGGTTTTCATCTGGCCGAATCTAACAGCTCGTCGCTCTCTCTTTTTTTATCAAAGAAATCTGCCCATTAAAAGGTAATTAGGAATGACTTTAGAAAATAGTCCCCCACACTCCCTTGACATATTTCAGACAACCTCCTAATCTCATCAAGTTTTTGTTAAGAGCTTTATTAAACTAGCTGGATATTCATCCTGCTAACCTCCCTCCCCCCTACCAGTAATTTAAAGTTACTTTTAATCACTTCAGGAGCTAATCATTTCTTTTCTAATGTGTACTTTATTAGTTCTTTTTTTTTTACTAAAATGCACATTGTACTCTTGAGAAACATAATCTACCTTACAAACCTCTTTGTCGTCTATGCCTCCTTGTCAATACACCAATTACAAAGGGAAAACAAAATGTAAAGCTGCTACAATCTACTTCCAATCCATGCTATTTAGATATCAAAAATCAATAAATCTTCTAAAGTGCTTAGAGCAAGCAGGAGCACAGTACATCACTATATACTACTTCCTTGTTGCTTTTAGCATTCTTCCAGAAGGTGAAGTGTAGCAAAAGCTAAAATAGAGTAAAAGCTAAAAACAAAATAAATAAAATAAAATCCCTTTATAGGCATATAAACTTCAAGTATTTTTTAATATTGTGGTATCAGAGTCTTAGTAAACATGTTTTCCCTTTCATTTTTTGTTATTATTCTTATTAATCTCAAGACCCATATTTCAATGGAGTATCTTGCATTTGTTCTGTGGAAATTCCCTTTAAATGGTAATATTTACCAAATGTATTTTTTCATACTCCATAGCTGACAAAAAAAATTAAAATTCAAAGGACTGTAGAAATCTATTTTATATGGAATTGGGGTACATAGGTGGTGCAGTGAATATAGTGCCAGGCCTGAAGTGAGGAAGGCTCATGTTCCTCCTTCCTGAGTTCAAATCTGGCATGAGATATTTACTTAGCTATGTGACCCTGGACAAGTCACTTAACCCTGTTTGTCTCAGTACCTCATCTGTAAAATGAACTAAAGAAGCAAATGGCAAACCATTTGAGTATCTTTGCTGAGAACACCCAAATTGGAGTCACAAAGAGTGAGACATGTTGAAATGACTAAACAACAACAAAAAATTTATATGGAATACCCATATGCAATAGTTGGAGGAGACTAGCAAATGAAGAGATAATCAACATCATCATAAAAGTTGACATGGTTATATAATGTTCCACCAGCATTGCCACATTTGATCCTCACCACAATTCTGTGAAGAAGGTATAATAGGCATGATTAGACCCATTTTACAGGAGAGCTAACCAAGGTTTGGATTTCTTATTGACACAGAGTTGTAAAGTGAGATTTGAAGCCAAGGTTCCCTGACTACCCATTCAATGTTCTTTATTCTGCTGCTTCCTGTGGAATCAAGATCTCTGTGTGCAATACCATATAGAACTGTCATGTAAGCCAAAACACAGCATCTAAAAGCCCCCAAATTCTCCAAGACTATAAATGCTTAGAAGAAAGGGACAATACCCAATGCCCTGAATTTGGTCTGTCGACTAGCACTCTTATAGTATGCTTTAGAAACAGTAAGCATAAAAGAAACATTTGTTGAATTGGATTGAATTGAATCTATATGAAATTTGGAGAAAAAAAAACAGCTGATTATTTTCGTGATTGTTGACATTGCATAGACCATATTGATGTTTGTGGCATCTATTTGGAATTTTTACTTTGTAGAAGTAGATTTAGTGTTGCCAACATATACCAATGGTTGTTACAAAATATTAAATAGTATTTCAGTAAAAAAAATTTTTAAATCTACTAAGTCTACAATTATTTTTTTTTCTTTTTTGCTCCAAATTAGATATCATTGGGGTAGTAAGCTCCCCCTACCAATTCAGATCAATGACTGCTCTGCAATTTATAGTCTGAGAATTGCATGGGCCACTGAGAGGTTGTAACTTTACACAGGAGTGTACAGCTTTTATGTGTCAAAGGTGAGACTTAAACTCTGGTGACATTCTGTTCTCTATGCCATACTCCCTGTCTTAAGAATCACTGGTGGTAAGAACACAATTTTAATATTGTGTTGAGGGAATGAAGATGTGTGTGTGTGTGTGTGTGTGTGTGTGTGTGTGTGTGTGTGTGTGTGTGTGTGTGTGTGTGTTTGAATCTTTTGCATCTGTGTTGTGGCTAATTGTTCATTTCAAAATGATCACAAACTCTTGTTTTTTTCCACGGCGGACGAGGCAAAAAGAAATTAACAAGTTAAGTTTATAACATTAAACGATAAACCAAGAAGAGTGAAGTACACCTATAGCATTTTTCCAATGGATGAAACTGTGTCAATGATTGTATAGACAGCAAGATAGATCCTAAAAGAAATTATCAATTTGTGAGTTACTTAAGAGCAGGTACTGGTTTTTTGTTTGTTTCCTTTCTTTATACTTTTAGTGTTTAGAACAAGGTCTGGAATATAATAAGTGATAAATGTTTATTGAATTTAAAGCCATTGAATTGTATGCTTAGCACACAGGTCTGAGAATTTATACCCTTGTCGAAGAAACCAAAAGAACTGTATATCCAACAAAATGCAAGTCAGTGAGTATAGTCTACCATTCACTGGATGGTAGATAAGGTTCAATACATACATAAATTTATGATGCTGTATAGGACCTACTGGAGAGTTGGCAAAATTTGCAAAAAGAGAACAATCTCTGCCAAAATAGATGCGTAATTTGGGGAATTGTTTGAAATGTAAATTTAAGACATTCATCTATTCTTTCTAAATATTCTGTTGAAGGTTGTCCCTCTTACCCCTTCTCCCCAGGCAAAGAATAATTTTTAAAATTTTCCCCATTCTATTTATTCTGATCACCCAGGAATACCAAAGAATAAAATTAAAAATAATGAAGCAGTAACAACTTTAATTATATTATATTTGCTTATTAATATAAGAGATTCCTCCCTAGCCACACTAGATTTTAAAGATCTTTGAGGGCAGGGACTCTCTCATAGCTCCTATCATAATACTTGCATAGTGCAAGTACTTCATAAAAGCTGGATGAATGGAATAGAAGAGTTCTTAGTGTCTTACTCCAAACTCTGTCGTGGTAGTACTCTAGGAGGACTCAAGTCTTATTGAAGGGAAGAAAGTCTGTGGGAGGAAAGTCATCAGGAGCCAAGAAAATATGATCATACTTAGAAAGGAAAAAGGCTTTTTAAAAAAGGATTGGTTGTATTGTCTTTTGACCTAAACACAAAATGTCCTTTCAGAAACAATCTTTAATTTATTTAACTCTCACAAAATGTATTCTGAGGCAGAAAAGGAAGCATGGGATTAAGACTTTACTTACAGCAGAGCTCTTGAGTGTGGGCTGATGCTAATTGTTTCTAATTATGTGGGTACAAATCTCAGACCTGTGTGCTAAGCATGCAATTCAATGGCTTTATTTCCATTAGCAGTTCAGAAGGTTCTCTCTCCCGCCCCCAACTATTTCCTAGACATAGTAGATATTTAATAAATTTCATTCGTAAATCAAGCTTATCTTCTCCCTTGGTTCCATGATAGCTAGTTGAATACACCAGGTATCCTCTTATGTATCTTTTATTAAATTCGATATATATGTATGTCTGCATTTTTATTCCATGTTATTGGAACTTGGTATATTGTCATAAAAATAACTTTGACCATCATGATTGTCTTATTTTAAAAGAAGTAGCTGTCCTTAAACATTTATGATCTTTTAAAAAATAAAATAGATATATAGAGAAAAAATGTTTGGACTCAAGAGAGAATGGAAGAAAAAACAACTAAAGTTTAAAATAGGTGTTTTCTTCCAAAATTATAGTCACTTATTACATCTGTAACTACTCAAGACAGGGAAGAAAGTTGTAATAACTAAAAAAGTATACTTTTTGTAAAAGTACATTTTCCCGCTTTTTAAAACTAATAATAAGCCTTATATGAGTTATTTTTTTCAGAAATTCACTTTTCATTTGATAAAGATGAAAATTATTAAATGATAACACAGGCATTTCCACTTTTTACAGCATTTTGAACATGCATTTTCTACAGTTTTTTCAAACAAATAAGATGAAATGACAAGAAATAAGAGTAAAAAGGAATAAGCAAAAGCAAAAAATAAATCTCTTCCAATCTCTTTCTTCCACTTGGACATAGTATTTACCTTTGTTTTCTATAAGAATGTTTCAAAGTTGATGTCCTAATTGTTGTTATTTTGAAAAGCAATGTTGAATTTCATTAAGACTTAACTAGACTTAAAGCTCAGCAAAATGTGTTTGTCAAGCAAGTCCGCTTAAATTCTCACCACTCTAGGTCTTAGAATTAATTTCAAGAAAAAATACACTACTGGGAAGGGAGGAAATAGTTGTTAAAAATCAACAAACATAAGGGAAGGAAATAATTCTACATCTATAAGATTATTTTTCCAGCATTACCAAAAAAAAATGACTAATGTTGTGGTTCAAAGGAAACACCACATCAAGTTATACTCAAACCAAAAAAGGAAGAGAGAGTCCTGGAAAGTCATTACCTTTTCCTCCTAAAATATTGGATCTAGAATCTTAGTCTCCTAGCAAGGAAAAGGAGAAGCCCAGTCCCTCTGTTGTGAGCATCGATGTGACATTTCTAAAGATCAGCTAAGGATCTTACTCAACAATCCTTCACAGGCAAACTTTACCAAGAATTGGCCCCATATGTGCCTGTAATTATTATCTATAATTTATTCTATCTCTGAAGGAAATTCACATATCAGAATATAGATTTGTGAGACACTTGACTGTCTCTTGGCCATAAGAACACATTTTTCCAGTTTCCCTATTTCTTCTTCCTTGGTCCTTAAAGACTTTTGGCTATTCTCAGAGAGCAGAGAGCGTCATGCTACTGGTCATATACCAAAGATCTTTGATCACCTTGCACTTAAGTTGCCACTGACTCTGAAAATCAGGTTTGTAGGTTGCCTGTTG
>JAQQSZ010019033.1:0-10450 GCA_028646595.1 Phalanger gymnotis | reverse complement strand
TTTAAAACAATTTTTAACATTTTTTAAAGTTTTGAGTTCCAAATTCTATCCCTCTCTCATTTTATTCACCCCTCCCTGAGATAGTGAGCAATCTGATATGGGTTATACTAAACATTCATTTAAATCTTTTTTTGACTTCTAAATTCTCTGCCTCTCTTTAGTCCCTTCCCATGGGTTGTGAAGGCAAGCAATATGATATCAATTATATATGTGAAATCATGTAAAACATATTTCTATATTAGCCATGCTACAAAAAGTAAGAAAAAATAAAGAAAATGAAAAAAAAATATACTTCAATCTGTACTCAGTTCACCAGTTCTCTCTCTAAAATTAGATAATATTTTTCATCATGAGTCCTTCCAAATTATCTTGGATCAATGTATCGATGAGAATAGCCAAACCTTTACAATTGATCTTCCTACAATGTTGCTGCTACTGTGTACAATGTTGCCTGGTTCTGCTCACTTCACTTTTTATCAGTTCATAGAAGTTTTTCCAGCTTTTTCAGAAGCCATCTTATTTGTCATTTCTTATAGCACAATGATATTTTGTCACACTCACGTACCAAAACTTGTTCAGTCATTCCCCAATTGTTGGGCATCCCTTGCAACTTCCAGTTCTTTGCCACCACAGAAAAGCTGCTAAAATATTTTTATACCTATAGGTCCTTTTCTTTTTGGGGATATAGGACTAGTAATGATAATTACTAAGTGAAAGGGTATGCAGTTTTATAGTCCTTTGGGCATAGTTCTAAATTGTTCTCCAGAATCTACCTTAGTCTTTTAAACCTGTTTCTCTTAACTGTGGACTCCTCCTTTTAAGGGTCCTAATATGAGTGGATGGATAAAAAATATTTATTAAGCTTTTACTGTGTGCAAAGCACAGTGCTAAGTGCTAAAGATACACATAGAAAAGTAAAGCAGGCCTTCTTTTTTTAAGATTTTTTTTTATTTTTAGTTTACAACACTCAGTTCCACATGTTTTTGAGTTCTAAATTTTCTTCCCCCTCCCCCTCCCCCCAAGATGGCATGGAATCCGATATATGTTCTACATATACCTTGACATTAAACTTATTTATGTAATAGTCCAGTTGTAAAGAAGCATTATGACCAATGGAATGAATCATAAGAAAGAAGAAACAAAACTAAAAAAGAAGAGAAAAAAAAGAGAGAGAGCAAACAGTTTCCCTCAGTCTGCATTCAGACTCCGTAGGTCTTTCTCTGGATGTAGATAGCTCTTTCCATCATGAGTCCTTTGAAGCTGTCTTTGAACCTTGTATTTCTGCGAAGAGCCAAGTCTATCAAAGTTAGTCATCACACAATCAGTATGTCTGTGGCTCTGTGTAATGTTCTCTTGGTTCTGCTCCCCTCACTCAGCATCATATCATGTAGGTCTTTCCAGGTTATTATGAAGTCTGTATCTTCCCCATTTCTTATAGCACAATAGTACTCCATTACATTTATATACCACAACTTGTTTAACCATTTCCCAATTGATGAGCATCCCCTTGATTTCCAATTCTTTGCTACCACAAAAAGAGCTGCTATAAATATTTTTGCATATACGGGTCTATTTTTCACTTGTGTGATCTCTTTGGAATACAGCCCTAGGAGTGGTATTGCTGAGTCAAAGGGTATGAACATTTTTATAGCCTTTTGGGCATAGTTCCAAATTGCTCTCCAAAATGGCTGGATCTGTTTGCAACTCCACCAACAATGTAACAATGTTCCCATTTTCCCACATCCTCTCCAGCATTTATGATTTTCCTGTTTTGTCATGTTAGCCATTTTGACAGGACAGATGTGGTACCTAAGAGTTGTTTTGATTTGCATTTCTCTAATCAATAGCAGACCTTATTTTCAAAAAGCTTGCATTCTAATAAAGGAAGGCAACATACACAGGAAATTTTAGTCGCAAGTCAGATGGAAAGGCTCAGTGTACCTTGAGGTACAGTGATGAAGCTGTTGGCAATACAAGATCTTTAATGTTATTTCCATTTATAAGAATATCAGTTTATGAGGTAGAATCATTTGACAGAGCTTAGGACTACAGTGGAGAGAACTTTCTTTTCCAGATCTCCAGTGGCTGTGACTACTGAAAAAGGGGCAGCTGGAGAACCTGCAGACACAGTTAACTGGCATCATCTCTGTAAGAGTTGTTTCCCCTATCATACGGCTATGAGAGAGTGAGGTAGAGCTGGGCTTGAGGCAAGATCAGTGGTTTGGGAGCACTGCCATTCCTATTCCTGGGCCTCTTGGGTTCCAAGTCATGGGCTTTCTCCATCAGGATCCAAAGGGAAATAGTGATCAAAATGGTGGCAGTATTTTGACCCACTGACACATGCCACCTCTTACTTCTCCAGCATGGTGCCATGCTGCTTCATCAATGGCAATTGATGATGGCCAACAATTGCTTGAAGGATAACAATACTGAGGAGAGACCATCAAGTGATCTCTTTCTGGCAACCATACCCAACCTTATGGGGAGCACTTCTCTCCAGGAAATTAACTTGACCTAAAGAAGAATGCCCTGATAATTAAATAGAGCTATTTGAAAACTGAATGGGTCACCCAGGGAGGTAGTGACTTCTCTATCAAAGAAGGTCTTCAAACAGAAAGTCAGTGCCCACTTGTTGGAGCCATTAGAGGAAGGATTCTTGTTCAGGTAGGTGTGTATCTAGGTTCCTTCTGTGGTCTCTTCTAGTTCTGAGATCTATGATTCTACGAAAATTGAAAGACTCTAATTGCCTTTGCCCAAATAATATTTTCTTGAAAATTATGGGCTCCAAATTTGCATTTAATAGTGAACCTTCCAAATGGATGGGGAGAGGGAATTAGCTCTTCTCAAATATATGGTCCAAGAAAGATAGCAAGACATAACAAAAAAATTTGGAGTGAGTATGTGCTTGTATGTGTGTGATACGACAACTCAGAACTACATGCACACACACAGCTTTGGTGGCATCAATCAGAGAAATTAAGACCTTTACCTTTTCTGTTTTTCCAGGTGAAAACCTGAATCATACTATAACAGCAGACCATATTTAGAATGTGAATTCCTAGACATTTATTGTCATGTGGTACAGAAGCCAGGAAGAAAATAAAAAGAAAGCTGAATGAGTTGCCCCACATTTTCTAGCTTACTTTTTCCCATTCCCCCCCCCCCTAAACTCTGGCCTGTCTTTAACCTCTGGTAACCCTGACATTCTTTGCACTAAAGTGTCTGATATTAAAGCAGATTGCTTTCATGCCTACATAAGTAATATCATATGCTTCACATCAGCCTATGCTCCAGATAGCTGAATTCCGACTCTATTTCTGCCCGTGAATGAACGCTCCATGCATACTAATATTCGCATATCTGAACCAGATCGCCTTTCAACTTTTTGAAATGTAATTGTATTGGCCTTTTTGGATGTCTAGGACACAGAAACTATATTTTAACACATGGCGGTAATGCTGGGTGCCAGGATTTTGTTTTTATTATGTTGGCCAACATGTGCCAGAAATGCAAAACTGAAAAGATAAGCCCCCTGCAACTTTTAAAACAAGCTTATTCCTTCTCAAAGGATTTTTTTTGGGGGTGGGGAAAGGGATGCTTATGAACTGGTGGGTTTATGAGGGATTCCATTTCTTTATGAGCAATATGCAGACCTTTTGTTGCATTTGAAGCTGTAGATATTAAAGGGAAATCCATCAACAACTTGGACTTCTTGGCAATTGTACTTATCTTAACATGCAGATGATTTATGATAAGTATTAGGAGGTCCTCAGCACTACATTAGGTTTTCCCCAATGCTGATAGTGTTTTCCTTTAGTTCTTTTACCGTGAGAAAAATAAGAGTTATTCAAATCAGGTTATTTTTCACTCTGGTTTTATTATATTCACTTTATTGAATTTCTTTCTCCACCTGCTATCCCCAAAAGAAACCATTTGGATTTAAGTTATTTGTCTTTCTGTTTTTTAGTCACCTTCTTCAGCCTTAAATTTCTGCTTGACCAGTGATATTTCTGTGCTGTAGAAAAGGATGGATATGAAGAGTCTGCAGAAGCATGGGAAGACATATAAACCAATGTAAAGTGAAGTAAGAAGGACCACAAAAAGAATAAACAGGATGACTACAGCAGAGTAAATTGAAGGAACAACGAAGAAATAAAAGTAGAATGATCTGAAGTTATAATGATTAAGCTTGGACCCAAAGAAGAGATTTGAGAATGTAGCATTTTCCTCTCTTTGAAGACGTGGGTGGGAGACTGTGGGTAAGGAACACCGTATATATAATCAGGGGTACTCTTTTTTATTTTTTGTCATAAGAAATGGCTTATAGGTGAAGAGGAGAGAGAAAAGATATATTGGGAAATAAAAATAAAAGATGCTAATAAAATAAATTTTAAATAAAATTTGTAAAAATATCTTTTATTTAATCACTTTGAGTTCTGGTACTATGTTTTCTTTTCTATATTGGTATCCCCAGTGTTTAGAATAAAGTCCTGATTGCCAATTGCTCAACAGACTCACCTATGTCAATATTACATTCAATGACATAACAATAATAATAGTTATGTATATAGTGTTTTAAGGTTTGCAAAGTTCTTTACACATGTCAGTAGATTCATTATTTTTATCCTTGTTTTATAGATAAGGAAACTGAGACTGGGAGAGGCTAAATGACTTGCCCAATGTCACACAGCTACTAAGAGTCTGAGGCAGGTCCTTCCAATTCCAAATCTCACACTCTAACCATTTCAGCCCAATATAATGTAGATCACCACCTGTCCATGTCTATCCATTCCATGTGACTCTTGTCTATGTCCTCCAGCAAATCCTTCATAATAGGCCCAGCTACCATGTTGGGGGCCTTTTTCTAGATTTCTTGACATTGCATGGATACTAATGAAGCTCCAGAGCTGGCTTTCACTTGTTCCTGTTGTTACGTGACTAGCCCACTTTCTTTTCTGGACATTCACATCTCTAACGCCATTCTTCAGATCAATGGTGTCAAACTCAAAGAGAAATGGGAGCCACTAAACCATACTTATGGAAACCCTCAGGCCGCACATTATCTTAGAAAACCACATACATTTGTACTTTTAACTGGTTTGGGCCACACTCAGGAGTGTTGTAGAATGACACCTCTGCTTTAGAGCTTCATTGGTAACATGCTGCAGTCTCCCTATACCCATCATGCATCTCTCCATTGTGCTTTAATTCAACCTATGAAACAAAGCCTTACATCTAGTAGGTGTCTAATAAATAGTTGTTAAGATGAAAGAAAAGGAAAAAGAGTACCATGGTATAACAGTGCTAACCTTTCTCAAAGAAGGGGAATGAATATTAAGCTTGCATGGACATCTAGCCTAACCTCTTTTTGTTGTTTTTCAGTCACGTCTGACTCTTTGTGACCCTGTTTGAGGTCTGCCAACAAATTCAAAACTGTTCACCGTGTCCTGCTGTAACTGCCAGGTTTGCAAGATAGTGTCAGACTATTTTCAATATTTAAGGAAGGCAAGGGTGCCTTTCTAGCAGTCTTATCATAACCTAACTAGAAGGGATGATGGTTCAGTGCTTTGAAAATTAATCTGAGACTTCTTATAGAAACTGTCATTGTATATACCTTTCATGGTACCATACAGTTTTAAATATAAATCTTGTTGACTGAAGGCAGGTTGGTAGGGCAGTGGACAGAGTGCCAGGTCTGGACTGAGGCAGGCTAATCTTCCCAAGTTCAAGTCTGTCCTCCAAGACTAGCTGTGTGACCCTGGGCAAGTCATTTAACCCTGCTTGACTCAGTTTCCTCATCTGTAAACTGACCTGGAGAAGGGAATAGCAAATCACTCCAGTATCTCTGGCAGGAAAACCTCAAATAGGGTCATGAAGAGTTGAACATGACTGAAATATGACTGAACGATAAAACAGCAACTTGTTGACTAAAAATTGAAGTGTAGTCAGCTAAGGAAATAAGTGATAGAGCTAGAGAAAAGCCTGGAAATCAGGCAAAGGATTAGAATTAATTCAATAGCCACTGAATCCCTCAAAAACTAATTCACGACTCACCTCCTTCAAGAAGTCTTCTAAGACCGGCCCCCTCTAGGTATTCGTTCCTGGCCCTCGTACCCCTTCATTCTTCATCTACTCAATTCATGCTGAATTCGTTTCCAATTGTTGATTTGTTGTTCAGTAAGTGTATAAGCTCAGCCATTTCACTTGTCCCTTTTTCCCCATGCCTGGAACATAATGAGCTCTTGATTCAGGTTTATTGAATTGTATTGATTTTTTCCTGTTTCCCCCAAACAGATTACAAACCAGCTTGAAGGCAGGGCCCTTGTTTAATTCTTTTATCGATCTACCACGGTAACTCAAATAGTACAGCTTTTATCCACTGAATTAGGCTGCCCAGCGCCCCCTCCCCCCTAGGTACTTCCTTTCCAAAAGAGGATCTCACCTCTAAAGGTGAGCTCAGTCGCCCAAAATTCAGACAAATTGCAAATGTCAAAACATGATTGTCTAGCTTATCATCACTGCTCGTTGAGCACCGGTCTGTGCGGTTCTGGGTCATAGTCTTTCCCCCAAACCCAGGCCGTCCATTTAAGGGAAGTCACCGAACGTCAAAAATCTGCCTTAAAATGGCATCACCTACCTTCCAAAGTTATTGTGAGGTTCAAATGACATAATATTTGTAAAGCACCCGGGGCATAGTAGATGCTTATAAATGCTTCTTTCCTTCCTTCCTCCTTCCTTCCAGTCCCAGGCTGCATATGATGCCCTGATGCTTGCCATTCAGCGACTTATCTTTCTCACGTTAGTCGGCTAAGTGGTACAGCAGATAGACTTGGAATCAAGAAGACGCAAGTTCAAAATCTTGCCTCAAATATTTCCTAACTACATGACCCTGGGCAATTAATTTAACCTCTCTATGCTTCAGTTTTCTCATCTGTGAAATTTCATAGGGTTGTTGGAAGGATCGAATGAGTTCGCATGTGCAAATGCTTTGCAAATCAGAAAATGCTACATCAGTGTTATCTATGAGTGTTTTACCCACCTCATAGGGGTGAGGTAGTAATGTGTGCAGTGATTTACAAATCTCACAGGGCCATTATAAATGTCGGCTAGTAGGAGTATGAGTAGTACTCTCTCCACTGCATACCTAGCTGCTGTGCTGTATTTTTATTCTATCCCCGCACTGTACTGGGCACAGAGTTGAGCACACAGCAGGTGCTCAATAGTTACTTGTTGATTGACTGACAAATAAATGGCAGCGAAAGTGGATTTCTTTAGAAAAAATCTTTAGAGCTGCTAAGAATATCACCATCTCTCAGGAAGTATTTTAGAGAATTATGGAATCTTAGGAAGCCTTGCACAGTTAGTGGTTAGAGAACTGGCCTCAAAACCAATAAGAGGAAAGGGAATAAGCATTTATTAAGTGCCTACCATATGCCAGACACTGTGCTAAGCACTTAAGAAATATCATATCCTTTAATTCTCACAACAACCCAGGGAGATAGGTGTTATTATGATTATATTTTATTACAATTCCCTTCACAATCTCCATTTTACAGTTGAGGAAATGGAAACAAACAGATTAAGTGACTTGTCCAAGGTTACTCAGCTAGGAAGTATTTAAAGTTACATTTGAACTCAGAGTTTCCTGACTCTAGGCCCAGTGCTCTAGCCACTAAAAGAAGACCCGGCTAGAGTCTTTTCACCAGATATGCTCTCTATGTGACCCTAACTAACTCAGTTAACCTCTAACTTAACTTCTCTGTTCTCCTGACCACTCTAATAATAAAAGTTGAACTTCTGGAAAGTGCCAATATACAATGGGGGAGTTTTTTTTTTACAATGGAAATTCCTGTTGCCAGTGAAATCACAAATCCAATCCACATTCCTATATCTTCTTAAATGTCAAAACTGGAACAAACCTCAGAAGTCATCTGGTCCTATCTATTTGATGATAGTGAGATATCCCAGGATGTGGGGGTAGGAGATCAGCATTTATATTAGAATTACGTGTTAGGGGCTTTATAAATATCTCATTTGATCCTCAAAACAGCCCTGGTAAGTAGGTGTGATTATGACACACACCCCTGCCACACCCTTTACAGTTGAGGAAATAGACAGACAGAGGCCAAGGTCACACAATTGGGAAGTATCAAAGGAAGTATTTGAGGTCAGGTCTTCCTGACTCCAGGCTGGGCACTTTATCCACTGTCCCACCTAGCTGCCTCACAGGGCAAGGAAGTTTCAATACCTCTGCTGAATTTCTTACTTACTAAGATAAAGAACAACTTCCCTTTATTAATCAGTAGGTCTTTACTGGGAGGAAAAACAAACAAGCACCAGGTCCTCATCTTCAAATCTCCTTTTAACTTCTAAGAAGTCATTTCTTTGTTGCCTGTTTCCTTATGCTTATTTAAAAAAAAAAAACATCAGTTGAGAGGCAACGGAACATAGCAGCTTCAGAACCATGAAGATTTGTGTGCAATGCCTTCTCTGAGAAAAACTGGTTGTGTGACCTTGAAAAAGTCATTTAACTCTGCGGAGTCCCCAGGCAATTCTCCTAGACTATAAATTGCAGGAGAGTCCCTCCACCCTGGGAGAAACTTTCAGATGTACAATTAATTTTTTTTTTTTTAATGAGTGAGAGGGGCATCTAGGTCATGCAGTGAATAGAGCACCAGTTCTGGAGTCAGGAGGACCCAAGTTTAAATCTGTCCTCAAACATTTACTAGCTGTGTGACCCTGGGTAAATCACTTAACTCCAATTGCCTCCAAAAAAAAAAATAGAGTAAGAGATCCTCATTGGTTTAAGCTCTATGATACTTCCCAAATTATAAACAGCATTATAAAAAAAAAACCATAAGTATTAATTTTTAGGTTTGGAAGAACTTCTAAGAAACATTTACTCGAAATATTTTAAACTGGTATGGTTATTTAAAGTTGACACATTATCTTGACTAAGTCACTTCTTTCTGGTTCTTTCTCCTTTCCTTTATTTCTTTCTTCCTCCCTTCCTTCTTGAAAGGCTCTCTAAGGCACTTTCCAGTCATACTTCCTATCTTAAGGAGCCTAAATGATGCCTGGTAAAATATTTAAATTTTCTGCCACAGGTGGCTCCACTTTTCACCTCCTCATCATTGTGGCTGTTAGTAGCTCAAGATGGGGAGCAGAGGCTAGGATACAGGAGAGGGAACTCTGAGTGGAAAGAGCAGAATTCAAGGAGAAGAAGGGAAAGAAGAATCTTCTCCCTCCCTGTTTTTATAAGTTTTAAAAGGAAAGAACCTTGGTATTACAAGTTTTGTGAGCCAACCAAAATTTGCCACAGGCCAGTGCCAGGCTGTATCCCCTGTGTCTGGTCATTGGATATTTTGATGAGTAAAGAGATGTTCAACGTGTCCTTGGAATGAACTGGAAATCTCCAACTCACAAAGCTAATTATCTAGTTTCGGTAATCATATGGTTCATGGAGAGAATTGGAATTGGAGATAAAAGACCTCAAGTTAAGTTCTGCCTCAACAACTTATTGGCCTTCTGACCTCGAGCAAGTGACTTTGTCCCCCCTTGGTTCTGAGTTACTTCCTTTGTAAATGAATGTGTCTGACCAGATGACCCAAAAGTCCCTCCTCGTTTGAACATTCTAGGTTTCAATTGTTACCCCGGCCTTATTTTTCCACTACTCATTAATGAATTTAAAAAATACATATGTTTATTTAATGCCTACTAAATAGAAGACATTGTAGAAGATTAAAAAGACACAGAAAACAATATGGAAGACCTCACAAATTCTTCTGCTTTCTTTTGGTCATTTTACTGCACATTCTCGTTTTATCAAAGGGTAGGCAAAATCCAGGAATGAAATGAAGCTCAAATCATTTCATAATATAGTGAATAAACTTGGAGTCAGGAAGACATTAATTCAAATTCCACCTCAGGTGGCTCTGTGACCCTGGGCAAGTCACTTAAGATTCTGGACCTGTTTCCTCATCTGCAAACTGGAGATGCTAAACGGTAAATGCCTTATGATTACTATATTCTTTGACCCTCACAACAGCCCTGAGAGGTAGGTTTTATCGCCCCCATTTTACAGATGGGAAAACAGGCAAACAATCGGATCTGCGACCTCTAAGGTTTCTTCCAATTCTAAATCTATGATCATGTACCACCCACTCTATTAACAAGGAGTTAAGGTGGGGAAGAAGAAAGGTGAGGGGCAGATGAGCAAAATGAGATGTGATGATAATGCATGCATGGCTCTTGCTGTTAGCTCTGTCAACTGTTAACATGGCTAACTGAGAGTTCATTATGACCTACTTTATTTCTTCACTCTGTTATTTTGTCATAACCAGAACCACCAGAAGATGAACTCAAGAGTTTCTTTGGAAGTGACCACGTCTCCTATAAGGCCAGAATAAAAAGCATGAGTATTAATTTTTAGATTTGGAAGAACTTCTAA
>JAQQSZ010019032.1:0-10450 GCA_028646595.1 Phalanger gymnotis | reverse complement strand
GGAGGGGAGGGCAAACTGGGGAACAGGGCAACCAGAGTGTACGCCATCTTGGAGTGGGGGGGGTGGAAATGGGGAGAAAATCTGTAATTCAAACGCATGTGAAAATCAATGCTGAAAACTAAACATATTAAAAAAAAAATTAAGTTCATGTCATCCATTTCCCTCACCCTTTCCTCATTGTTTGTATACCCCAGTGATGTTAAGATTCATAAGGGATTACTCTGTCATCTTCCCTATCAGAAAGAAATTATTTATTGCATTAACAATTCTTGTGTTTACCTTTTTTATATAGCTCTTGACTCCTGTGATTATATGTCAATGTTTCTAATCAGCACTGGCCTTTTCATCAGGAATGTTTGAAAGTCTTCTATTTTGTTAACAATCATTTTTCCTTCTACCTTTTTATTCATTTTTTCTGGGTGAGTTATTCTTAGTTATAACTCTGTTTTACTTTGAAGAATATTGTGTTCTGAGTTCTTTATTTCTTTATGGTGGTAGCTGCTAGATTTTGTGTGATACCAACTATGACTCTTTGGTACTTAAGTCTTTCATTCTTATGCTTATTTATTTTTCTTTGCCCCAGAAGCTCTGGATTTTATCTATGATATTTTATCATTCTTGTTTGGAGGTTTATTTCAGGAAACGACCAGTAGATGCTATCCATTTTCATTTTGCTCTCTGGTTCTGAGAGATCCGAGCAGTTTTCTTTAATGATTTGTTGAAATGTGATGTCTAGGATCTTTTTTGGTTTTAATTTATTCTTAATTTCTTTGATTTGTTTTCTAGTCAGCTCTTTCAGATATTTGATTCGTTATGTTTTCTTCTTTAAGGCTTTTGATTTTGTTTTAATATTTCTTATTGTCACATAGAGTCATTAACTTCTATTTGGTCCATTCTAATTTTCAAGGAGTCTGTTGTTTATGTAAAATTATGTTCTTCCCTTTAATTCTCTTTCCAAGACTTTCCTCCATAACTCCTAATTATTTTCTAATTATTACCGCTAGCACTCTCATTTCATTTATGAAATATTTTTAACTCAAAAAAATTCTTGCTTCCTTTCTTCTAAGAATTCCAGTTGAACTCATGTTCAAGCTGTGTTTTGCTTTGAAGCTTTGCTTGAGGATTATTCAGAGTCATTTTCTTCTTTTAGATTTGTGTGTTGGGCTCCTGTCATGATAAAACAAAACTATTTATTGTGGATTTTATTGTTTATTCATTCTTACAGTTTTATTTTTCTAATTCAGATTTTGTTTTAGGGCCACACTCTACATCCTTCTGTAGGAAATCCCCAGTCCTTGTTTAGTCCTATTTCGAATTCTCTTGAATCCTACTGCTTCTTTATTTTTTCTGGGACCTGATTGCTGTGTTCTTCAAGGATCTCGAATATGGCACAGGCTATAGACCTATAAGCTTTCAGCACATCCAAAGGGGCCTTATCAAGGGCAAAGTGTCATCACTACTGTGTAAGTTCCTGACCTGGATTTAGAAATGGGCAGCATCACTGTGGCTTGCCCCTGATTGAAACTCTAATACATTACTGTTCCAAAACAGTTAGCTAGAGGTTTCCTCAGGTTCAAAGTAACAGAACTACAGGATCTACCCTGGTCTGTGCTCCCCTCTCTGGTTATTCTGCCCGAGGCTTCAGATGCAGCTGGGGCCTGGATATTAGAGTTTATTAGTCCAGAGCTCAGTTCCATTTAGCTGTACTTTACTTCTATTTCTCTTCTTTGTCCAGCACAAAGTCTGTGCCAACCTGTTAGCCCTTTAGTGAGAGGCCTCACAGGAAAGCAAAGTGGCTACAAGCCATACCTTGGGTGCCTTAAAGTAGCTTATCGTGCCTCTGTTTAAGACCTGAATTGATGACCGTGTTACTTTTAGAGATGATATGCTTTCTGGCTATAAAAAGTTGACATTTAATTAAGTAAAAGAAACTTAAAATGGTGATGGAGGTAAATGCACCTCAGTCATAATTCTGACATTCTATAATTTACAGCATTTTTTTCTTCATCGAAATGAAGTATATTGCTAATAGGCCCTATAGGTTTAATCAGATTCCAACATTCTGTCATTTAAAATTTCTCTGGCCTGTTTAGTTGCAGTGTTATCTTTCTTCTTTAAATTGTTTCATAATTTTCCAATGTACCCAATAAATATTTGTTGTGTATCTGTGGTCAGCAAAGTGATTTTTGCATATTTGGTAAACTCTCATTAAACCAGTATCTAAACTATGAGAGGGCTCAAATAGTAGAACTGCAGTGGTGATTTCTTTTCAAGGTAACAAGGACTTAATATCCTAAAGTGCTTCCTAAATCATCAAAGTGAAATGAAATCATTTTCAATAGAATTTTGCTAATCTTTCATAACTACTTTCTACTACCCATCTTTATTAAATACTTATTTTGCACAAGTAAAGCCATCTGTATAATGAGTGGAGTTTAGCTTACCCTGGTTAACTCCTTTCCCAGCCAATAATCTTTGGGATTTTTTCAGCAAGTATCAGTCTGAACATTATCATAAAATGACTCCATTTGATATAGAAATAGCTTTTTTAAAAATGTAATTCTTAACAATAGATCCAGGTAGGTGGCTCAGTGGATAGAGTCCTGGGCCTGGAGTCAATAAGACTCATCTTCATGACTCCAAATCCTGCCTCGAACACTTACTAGCTATGTGACCCTGGGCAAGTCACTTAACCCTGTTTGTCTCAGCTTTCTCAACTGTAAAATGAACTGGAGAAGAAACGGCAAACCATTCTGGTGTCTTTGGCAAGGAAACCCCAAATGGGGTCAGGAACACTCAGACACTACTGAACAACAACAATTCTTCACAGTAATCCTAACAGTATGAGAATATAAGCATACATACAAATTGGATGAAATTAAATTAAAAATCAACACTTATACTAGGGATATAATATGATATTACCCTTGGATATAGCTCAACACTAAACCACATGGTATCTCAAAGAGACACTTGTTCCTCCACCCAATTGGGACTCATATAGGGCCACCAGAGAAGAAGATCTGAAATGGAGAGCAAAATCACTTGGGTCCCAAGATCTTCCCTACTATTTTTATCCTAGTCAGGAAACTGCTGGAATCTCTATGGCTAGAATCTATGGTCTTTCTCTATAGACTTTCTATCAAGAGTGCTTCTTCTCCTACCCCCAAAAATTTACGTGAAATACTACATTCTGCATTTTGAGCTCTGTACCATATCCAATGGCCACTGGGGTCATTGCACTTTAAGAGACACATGCTTTTGAACCAACATGTTCAACCCTGTCGAGGAAGAAAGGCAATTTTTTTGAAGTAATCAAGAAGTGGAAACAAATTAGGATAATGGCTCAACAATTTTTGGTTGTTGGTTGTTGTTCAGTCTTTTCATCTATGTCTAACTGTTCATGATCCCATCTGGGATTTTCTTGGCAAAGATGCTGGAGAGGTTTGCCATTTCCATCTCCTGCTTATTTTACAGATGAGGAAACTGAGGCAAACAGTTGCCCCCCCCCCCATGGTCACTCAGCTAGATGTCCGAGGCCAGATTTGAACTCATGAAGATGAGTCTTCTGGAATCCAAGACTGGCACTCTATCCACTGCACCACCTAGCTGACCTTCCTGGCCCATAGTAAGCACTTAATAAATGCTTGGTGAGTTGACTTGATATGCAAAGATCGAAATATGAACTGATTCAAAGTGAAGTAAGCAGAACCAGGAAAATAACATGCACAGCAATTACAATGTAAATGAAAGTAACAGAAACAAATTAAGGAAACTGTGTGGTACAGTGGAAAGAGCACTGTCTACAGACGTCATATCTCCTTTCAAATTCTGCCTCAGAATTTGCTTGCTACCGATATGATCTTGGGCAAATGATTTTACCTCAGTTTCCTCATCTGTAATATGAGAGAGGTGGTTTCTGAGATCCCTAAATCTATGATCCTAATGAACAAAAATAAACTCTTTAATGAAAATGACCAGCTGGGAACCAAAGAAGAGAGGAAAAAAATCCGTCTACCTCCCTTCTTTGCAGAAGTTGGGATCTATGAAAATGAAACATTACCTACACTGTCAAATTCAGCTGATAAGTTGGTTTGTTATGCTGAACTGCCTTTTCATTCCTTTTCTTAAAAATACTTTGATGTAAGAGATGACCCTATGGGTAAGAAAGGGGGAGGAATATATTCAGAAGTGAAGAAGATATAAAAAAAAAAACAGAATGCAACCCAGGGTTCAAGCCTGAAGCACTTTTACAAGGCTTTCTTGTTTGGTGAGAAGAAATGGTGATGAGGAGCAGAATAGGTGCAAGAGCTTCAGAGAGCTCTGACATTCTCTACTCCTTCAAGAGAGGATACTCATGGTTTCAAAATTTCTTTGCAACTGATTACAGGGAAAAGAAGGGAAAGAAAATAACATTGGAAGCTGCAGTACCTTAACATGTCTTTGATTTCCAGCTTTCTTCACTAGAGACTTTAGGAAATTTACCCATGGATGAGATCTTTCACTATCTGTTATGTCTTTTGTGTAGCCTACAAGTATGAACTTTGGGTACCTGTCTGCTCCACCCCCCACTCCCAAGGCATAGAGTTCAGAGAAGCAGCTTTTGGAACCTAGATTTTGTGCCCCTACTCCAGACATATTTCCTGGGGCAGACAGATAAAATTCTAGCCTAATACCCATTCTTTTTGACAAAACAGAGTGACAGTGTGGTCCTTCATGGGCTCTTCTCTTGCTTCCCTCAAAGCAGGAATTATAGTCTCACTTGGAGAGTTGTCAAAATTCCAGAGAGATCTATCCATGTCTCATTGAGAGAAGCATTGAGATAAACTGTGTGAATATGTATAACCTACATGGGTAATACACATCTTACAGTATTAATAAATTTAAGAAAATAACAAGTTTATGCCTCAGTCCAATCACAAGACCCATTGCCACTCTTCTCCCTGACCTCAGAGAACTATTGTTCCAATGGGATTCAAGCAGTAGACAAATGCATCATTATGCTCTCAATTACACATATCTCAAAGGATGTCAACTATCAATTGATAATTAGATTGCCTAGGATGACTAAGCATGCATGTTCCTAATGTCAGTTAAATTCAGTTCCTTTTGCAAAATGAGGCTAATATTAACTGCATTTTTGTAAGGAGGGTGTTTAGTAAGCCTTATATAAGTTTTATATAAATAAAAGGAGGCATGGTGGAGTAGAAAAAACGTTGAATTTGCAGTCAAAGACTTGGGTCTTAGCTCTGTGTCTGATACTATTTGGACAACTATGGGTTAACTGCTTAGAGCCTTACTTTCCTTGTCCTCATAATAGTTATAATTATACTTGCACTACCTACCTCCCAAGGAAAGTGAGAAGAAAGTGTTCTGTAAATGATAAACTACCCATATGAATGTGTTTTATGAATAAATAGCAGTTCAATGAAATTGGTTAGTCAAGGCATGATGAAAGATGGCATATTACAGAACATTTATCCTTTGGTTACTTCAGGACAAGATTTAAGGATCATCATTTACTCATGTTCCCATGTGTACAACTTTCACCCTTGATATTTGGATCGACTCTGAACAATTATTTGTTAACTGGCTGTAGGAAGTTGACATTTAATTAAGTAGGAGACACATGAAATGGTAAGGGAGATAGATAAATCCCTGAAAGACCCATATGACAATTACAATCTGGAGATGCTGCTGTGGCTGTCATCACGATTACCATTTCACAGGCTGCAGGATCACAGCTGTGCCTTTTGGGGGGGATTCTAGCTGGGCTTGAATTCATAGGGTCTTAGATTTAGAGGTGGATGGGACTTCAGAAGTTCTCTAGTCTAACCTCTTCGTTTTACAGATGAGGAAGCTAAAGCCCAATAAGATTGATGCACACACACATATACATGCATGTATATATGTATGTGTATATATGTTTATATACATATGTGCATACATGTATATAAACATATGTGTATATATGGTGTGTGTGTATACATCCTGAGTAGTGAGATTTGAACCCAGGTCCTCTCATTCTTGAGTCAGGGCTCTTTGATTACATCACAGTTTAAGTAGGGTTTCTGTATTTTTGCTTATGTATCCAGAGATTCTGAATATTGAATGCATTTTTAATAAATATCATTTATCACTAAATAAGAGATGCAGAAAATTTGGTTATTGTCATTAAAACTATATCACATTACATATTTATTGCAATCATTTGATTAGTTATTCTAGCAGTACTATTTTGGTACTCCTCATCCCATCCCTCCCTTTGGTGCCAAGCCTACTGATGATGGTCTGTGCCAGAGAAATTTTCAGGATTAGGTCTTGAATGTTCTTACTATGTTCCCCCAGTGAACAATTAATCTCTTACTCTCTCATTACCTTATCCCTTAATGACAGAAGGTAGCACACTCTCCAGAGAAGGTACTGATCGAATTTTTATTTCATGCCAATTAGAAGAGAAGTTTGTACTCTAGATCATAAGGAATACATTTATTTTAAGATACAGTGAAAAGAACATGTACAAATTAAAGCTTGTTTAATGAGAGCCATTTCCCTTCATTTTAGAGATTTGATGGTTTGTAGAAATCCTAGAATTTTCAGGCTGCTCCGGCTCCATAGTGATGACATCTGCTGTCTGCCTGGAGCTCACTGATCTATTTCAAAGATTCCTATTGATAACCCCAGGCCCAACGTGGTCTGGCAAAGTTAGATTAGCATATGACAAAGGAGTAAAGAGCCAGTGAAATCTGAAGAGACATTTTCCCCCCCAATCTTTTCCTGTTGGTCTCTGGTTCCCTCAGAATTTCTATCTTCCTTTCTGTGTCTATATCTCTTCCTCATTCTAAGAGCATATGTTTTAAAGGAGGAAACGACAAAAAATAATTCTATTGCTAGAAATGGCCTAGCCCACACTCTCCTTTTACACTTAAACTCACTTTCAATCCCTTAATGAATATGTGTGTGTCTATACATATATATGTGTGTGTTTATGTATATATATATATATGTGTGTGTGTGTGTCTGTGTGTGTTTTTGTATATATGTATGTGTATATGTACATGTATATCCACATGTATATTGTGTGTGCCTCACCGCTATTCTTTTCAGGGTTTTTCTGTCATTTTGTTTATTTGCCTCTAAATGCTTCCCTGTTCCCTCAGGTTTCCAGGAAGATAGGCATAAGGATAGTATATGTGTTTGGTACTGAGGAGGGAAGGATGGAAGCCTATCTTAACACATGAAAGCAAGAAATGGTTCATCAGTGTCAGGAAAAGAGGGACATTATGTGGGGGGGAAAGGCTAATTTTTACCAGCTGCAGGCACTCTTGATCTGGCATGAGACAAAACTTCAGAATCACATGAGTCTGCCAAGATCAAAAATGAAAGGACAGCTGTAGTGTAAGTGTTTTTGCCTGTGAGAAAGACCTACATGTGTCTGCCATGTTAGATAACATAAAGAGTAGCTGCAATTTCGGAAAAAAAGGCTAGTGTGGGCTGGTTCTGATTTGGGCCAGGGTGCTGCTTTAGTTTTGGAAATGAAATGACATCAGACACTTGTGGACCATATAACAGTTAACAAAAAGTTTAATGAGGCAAAACAGGGGAAAGAATCTTCATCAAGAACATAGCATCGATTCAGTGGGCACGGCTTTTTCGCCTCCGTGTTGGCCATGCTGAGCCGCTGAACAGAAACCTGAGGACAACTCTCTGCCTCATAAGCTGGTTTGTGTACTTAGGTGATCAGAAGGCTATGTGAGTGGCCCAAGCTTTAGTTACCAAAGCCAACTAATTCCCTAGAACAATTTCAATGCCATAACAGTGGGAGTGCATTCCCATCCAAATTAATCTGAGAAGGCCCAGACTTATTAATTGAGTCAATAGATCAATCAACCAAAAATAAAATAGGTCTGAATAAACCTTTAATCATTTAAAAGGATCATAGAGGGTTTAGGACATTAGATAAAGATAGATGATGCCACAAGAAAAAAAATCTTGTGATTGGTTGAAGAAAACCATGTCATATCTCTTGCACAACTGGTTCGGAGCCAGTTTAGTCATGTGGGAAATTACTCCAAATTGAGGTTCCAGTTCTTCTTCTCTTTCCTCTACAACCATGTTGCCAGAAAGACTGGACTAGTAGTAGACATCCACCTGGAAAGGGGAGAGAAAAGAGAGAAAGGTCAATGAAAAACAGAAGGCCTTTAGAGAAAAGACAACTGAATTAGATTAGAGATGGAATTGACCTGGTTATGATCTCGTGAACTTAGAAAGGTCAGAACACATGGAAGCTCCATTAGCATATATGCTAGTGTCCATAGTAAACTGCAATATTATCCCTGGAAGAGCAGTATCTGCATCAGAGCCTAGATACACACTGAGGAAAAGCAGTTTCAGGATCTTACAAGTGTGCCAATCTTCAGAGCCCAAAAGAAAGCTGCACTTAAAGGGAACTTCCAATAACTTGGGACTCTGAGTCACCCCTTGGTCACATAGGTAGAAACATACTCTATCCTGGGGCTTCATCTGTACAAGGGGTTAGTGTATACCAAATTTGGGGGAATCGTTTTTGTAACCATGGTCTCTACTATACTTGCTAAGTAAATATGTTTTCTAAAGGCTAATTAGTCTGAATGATAATCAAGGAGAAGCACATCCACGGGGGCTATGAGCAATAGCACTAGAAATCCCAGTAATCCTTAGTTACCCCTAGATTTGTGAAGGTAGAGTAATAATTGCCCCCTTGGGGAATTAATTAAAAGAAATACAAGAGAAGGTGGCCTAGCTGTACCATATCTAAAACTATATTATAAGGCAATGATCATCAAAACTATTTGATACTAGCTAAGAAATAGAATGATGGATCAGTGGAATAGGTTAGGTATGTAAGACATGGAGGTCAATAACTATAGTAATTTACTGTTTGATAAACCCAAAGACTCCAGCTCCTGGGAGAACACACTATTTCACAAAAACTGCTGGGAAAACTGGAAAACAATATGGCAAAAACTAGGCATAGAAGAACATATTACATGATACACCAAGGTAAGGTGCATATGGGTACACAATTTAGACAAAAAGGGTGAAACTATAAGCAAATTAGGAGAGCAAGGAATAGTTTACCTGTCAGATCTATGGAGAAGGGAAAAATTTATGACCATACGAGAGACAGAAAACACTATGAAATGCAAAATGGATAATTTTGATTACATTAAATTTAAAAGTTTTTGCACAAAGTCAATGCAACCAAGATTAGAAGGGAAGCAGAAAGCTGGAAAATAATTTTTACAGCTAATGTCTCTCGTAAAGGCCTCATTTCAAAAATATATAAAAACCTGAGTCAAATATATAAGAATACAAACCATTCCCCAATTGATAATTTGGTCAAAGGACATGAACAGGCAGTTTTCCAATGGAGAAATTAAAGATATCTATAAACATATGAGAAAATGCTCTAAATTACTATTGATTAGAGAAATGCAAATTAAAATAACTCTGAGGTATTAGCCTCACACTTATCAGATTGGCTAATATGACAGAAAAGGAAAATGATAAATGTTGGAGAAGATATAGGATGGGAAAATTGGAACACTAATGCATTATTGATGGAGTTGTGAATTGATCCAGCCATTCTGGAGAACAATTTAGAACTATACCCAAAGGGTAACCAAACTATGCATACCCTTTGATCCAGCAATAACACTACTAGGCCAGAATCTCAATGAGATCATAAGAGAAAAAGACCCACATGTACAAAAAATATTCATAGCAGTTCTTTTTGTAGTAGCAAAGAATTGGAAATTGAGGGGATGCCCATCAACTGTGGAATTGCTCAACAAGTTCTAGCATATGAATGTAATGGAATATTATTGTGCAATAAGAAACAATGAGCAAGTAGACTTCAGAAAAATCCAGAAAAACTTGCACGAACTGATGCTGAGTGAAGTGAGCAGAACCAGGAGAATATTGTACATAGTGACAACATTGTACAATGACTGACTTTGTTACGCTTAGTTCTTCTGAGCAATGCAATAATCTAAGACAATTCCAAAAGACTCATGATGAAAAATGCTATCCACATCCAGAGAAAGAACTATGGAGTCTGTGCAAAATGGATAATTTTGATTATGTTAAATTGAAAAGGTTTTGTATAAACAAAGCCAATGCAACCAAGATAAGGAGGGATGCAGAAAATTGGGAGAACACCTTTACAACCAGTGTCTCTGACAAAGGCCTCCTATCTAAAATATACAGGGAATTGAGTCAAATTTATAGGTATACAAGTCATTCCCCAATTAAGAAATGGTCAAAGGATATGAACAGGCAGTTTTCAGAGGAAGAAATTAAAAATATCTGTAGGCATATGAAAAAATGCTCTAAATCACTATTGATTAGAGAAATGCAACTCTTAGGTACCGTATCTCTCCAGTCAGATTGGCTAAAATGACAAAAC
>JAQQSZ010019031.1:0-10450 GCA_028646595.1 Phalanger gymnotis | reverse complement strand
ATTCTTGTGTTTGAAAGTCAAATTTTCTGTTCAGCTCTGGTCTTTTCACTGAGAAAGCTTGAAAGTCCTCTATTTTATTAAAAGTCCATATTTTGCCTTGGAGCATGATACTCAGTTTTGCTGGGTAGGTAATTCTTGGTTTTAGTCCTAGCTCCATTGATCTCTGGAATATCGAATTCCAAGCCCTTCGATCTCAAAAAAAGAGCCTAGACATCATCTTTCAAGAAATTATCAAGGAGAACTGCCCTGATATTCTAGAGCCACAGGGCAAAATAGAAATTGAAAGTATCTACAGATCACCTCCTCAAATAGATCCCAAAAAGAAATCTCCTAGGAATATTGTCGCCAAGTTCCAGAGTTTCCAGGTCAAAGAGAGAATACTACAAGCAGCCAGAAAGAAACAATTTGAGTATTCTGGAGGCCTCTTTGGCGAGCTTGTGGGTTTGATTCATGCGTAGGATGTGCTTTGGAGTGACTTCTAAGGCTTCTTCTACTACGAAGATTCTTTGATTCTAGCAAATTAAGTCTTATGGCCTGGCGCTTTCTCTCTCCTCAATATCAAATTATCTTGTCATAAACTGTGCTAAGTCCTACAAACTAGAACTTTTTTGTGACCGTCACCTCTTCTCAGGGCTAGCCAGATATGTTTTTCGTTCCCCTGGCTTTAGCATAGTCAGTAAGAGAGCATTTAAAGAGTTGGCAAGACAACTCTTTGCCTGGGTTCCACCATCAGTAGAATAGGTATCGTTTAGATAACTCTGTGGGGATTATGAAGAGTCAGACATGATTGAAACAACTTAGCAATAAGAAGAGAGCTCTTAAAGGCGTACAGAATGCTTTTCAAATATTAACTCATTTTATCCTCACAATAACCCTTTAATGTTGGTTTTGTTAAGCCACCCTCCCACCCACCTCCCCCTTTTTTTTTTTTTTACAGATAAGGAAACTGAGGATGGGAGAGGTTTAGTAATTTATCCAGTATCTCACACAGCTAATAAGACAGGATTCAAACTTAGGTTTTATGACTCCAATTCTAACACTCTATACATTGTAGCACTCAGATGCCCTTAAAATATTGCAACCTAAAGTAGGAAAGGGCAATGTGGGGAAAGAATGGAATTCTATGAAATTGGAATATGGAATATGGAATTATATGATCAGGATTTCCCAAATTGGAAATGTAAAGGTATTTTCTCTTTCCTGATGATTGTCAGAAGTCAATGAAGCCTAATGAAGAATTCTTGTATCTGTTCAAATAATATAAGGAAATCATAATATTTACTTTGCAGCATGTACACATATCCTGGGTGGTAGTGCTTTAGTTGATTACACCAATTGGTTTGGCCTAGCATGTAGGTTTGATTCTCAGGAACTCCTGTTAGCATGATGGAGAAAAGATTGTTCCTGAGTCTTCCCTTTCTGATCCAGAGCTGCTAATAGAAGAATAACTCAAAGTGTAGGTCGGTGGCTCATCTTTATCATTCATTTCATGTATTATGGAATGACAGAGTACTAGAAGGTTGCGTAAGCCATAGAACAAAAAGATGGCTTTAATCTTAACGCATTTATAGAACACTCATACCTTTTTAAGGCACTTTCTCGTGTTTTTACATTATTTTGTACTTATAACAACACTAGGGCTAGGCATGACCGCAGTTATCCCCATTTTTAGAAAATGTTAACAGTAACGTAGATATAAGGTTTTGCCTGAGGTCAGACTGTGGCAGTGCCTGAACTAAAAACTTTCATTTTTCATTTTTCCCATTTCCCAAGGGTTTTGTTATTCCCAGCCCTGTACATTTAAACAAGCAAACATAAACAAAACATAGTTACAGAGAAATCCACTAATATAGATCATTACTGATTAAAGTAGAATACTTTGCTGCTGTTTTTGGAGCTGAAGGTATTCACAGTTATTTTCATTATCAAACTGTAGTTCAACTGACTGCTGCAAACTTTCGAAATTGTAAAGTTTTTAATGAACAAGAAAAATAAAACTGATTGTGCTTCATTTTTTGTTGTTCCAGTTATTGGCATGTGTGTAGTGTGTATTCTGTAGCTTGATATATCTCCCCTCGAAAGGCAACAGTTGTCTGAAGCTAAATAAAAAGAAAAATCAGAATGATATTGTTATTTCTTTTTATCCTCTGCATTTATGCATTAATGATATTTTTATGGATATGGCATTAAGCATTTTTGGACTGCTTCTTTTATTCAGTAAAGACAGTGGGCATTATAAATTGGACAGATTAATATGTATTCTTTCAAGATTTCATAGCGTAGTTGAACTTGCATAAGAAAAAAGACCTTGGTTCAAGTTTTAAAATCTTCCTTGAAATTCATAAAATATTCATTAGCTTCAATATAAGTAATGTTTGCTGGGGAATATTCTGTCTTCACCAAGGTATTTGTTGAGTGCCACTTGAAAATAATTGCCCTGTAATTGTTGATGTTTCAGAAAATATGCTTGTGCATGTTAGAGGGTTATTATCTTCTTGATGTCTCCAAAGAATTTGTGCCCTAACCCCCTTGTTGCAGTAGCAAAGGAAAGCCTCAACAATATTCACGTGACCAAGGCAACAGGTCCATGGTATTTCTGCAGAGGAGCAACTAAGGGAGCTGGGGAGATGTTGACAGGAGTTATCAAACAAAACATGGTTGCCTGCTTATAGACTTTAATGAGGAAACATTTCTTTGTTGATAGGATGTTTTTAAGGTAGTTTGCATCTGAGATGGTGACAAAGACAGAGCCAGCAATTCTGGATTTCTACAAAGTTAGTCTTTGTACATAGTAAGTCCTCAATAAATATTCATTGATTATTGCTTAAAAATTGAAATGAAAAATGGCATATTCTCACATTTCCATGTCACTAATTGGAAAACAATATAAAATCACTTAGATTATATTTACCTTTTGAGTATGATTCTTTACTACTAAATGTAGAAGTGCATGTTTGTTGTTTTCTTTTTAACAAAATGATGCTTAACTTAACATTTGTCTGGAAGGGAAGTGGGTCCTTGTCCAATTTTCTCATCCTGATCCTCCTATGTTTAGCTCCCCTATGCTATTACTCCAATGTTGTTGAGAAATTCAGAGCCATAAAATCAATAGAATTTTGAGGTCTGCAAGGGCCTTTTAAAGTTCGTATTCTTCCCCTTGCACTTCTCTATCCACTGCTGATTTTATAAACTAAAAAACATTAAATAACTTGCCCAAGGTCACACAAATATCTACTAATAGATCCAAGATTAGATCCTAGATCTCCTGACTCTGGCCAGTGTTTTTTTTCCTTTACCATATTCCGATAACGTTGGTCTATTTTCCATATTGACACAAATCCCTAAAGGACTTTGGATCTAAGCTATTCCAGTGGTGTCAAACTCAATTAGAAATGAGGTCACTAAACCTTAAATAAGGATCCCTGCTGGCAGCATATTGATTTAGAAAGCCACATGTTAGCATTATCTATGTCCTTTTGTATTATATATTTTGTTTAATAATTCTCCCTGTGGAATATTTGATGTCTTTGGTCTAGTCCTACCCTCTCTTTTTACAATTGAAAAAACTAAAGCTTAGAAATGGGATGTACAAAGTTTTCATAAGGTCAAATTGCTAGTTATTAGCATGCTGAGATTACAACACAGGTCTCCATGAATGCATTTGTCATTAGGAATACTGCAATTGCATGTCCTCACTTAAATATGCAAAACCAAAATGCACCCTTATGCATTTTAACACACTTTTAAAATGAATAATCATGATTGCAGAATTGAATAACATCAGGAACAGATGGCCTTTGAGTGCTACCAGCAGGAAAAAAAAAGAAAGAAAAGAAAAGAAAGGACATCTTGATCTGGGAGTCATAGTCAAAATTGACCACACTATTTCTAAATTTGTCTGTTTCACTTTTTCTTCCCAAGCACATATTTGACTTTATTTTCTCTGAATAGATTTAAATTTGAGGAAGAAAAAAAAACCACCTGACTATCCCATAATGGTTTTTAATTTGTCGTGACTGTTGGTTCTATATAAAGTTATGTCTGGCCTTAAAAATAAAGCAGTAAAATAAGTTACATTTAGACGTTAGCTTAATTTCAATCAGTGGAGGTAGAATAAACTCACTGTGGGTCTGTATTATAAAAGCATGGCTGCTCAGAAGAAGGAAGACTAAGTCTAGAGACTTTTTTCAAAGACTGCTACCTCAGCATGAGAGAGGCAATGCAAGAGAAAGGAGGTTTTTCAGAAGGCAAGCCAAGAGAAGGGAGCTTTCTCTCCAAAAGAGTGGTTTTCCTCTATTAGGGCTGCTATCTAAATCCTTAAGAAGAAGCTGACTGGGGTATTTCTGGTCTAATGAACTGAAAAGGATTATTAACCTGCAATTATCAATGGAACCAACTGTGAATAGGCTGCGTGTGAGAGAGAATGGGTCAGACTATCAAATAAGAAAAGACAGTGTGCTCTAAGTACTTAGCATTGGGGAGTGGGGGTGGTGTTGCTCTGCATTTTCTTATTATGCTAAGCATAGTGCCTAGCAGTGCTTTGTGCTTAGTAGTCATTTAATCATTGTTTGCTGCAATGAAGTGAATGTTTGATTCAATTATTGGCACATCAAATGAATTCCTTGGTAATTATAAGTCATTTATTTTTGTTACCAACAGTATATCATTTCTACAACTGTAAAGCCTAGTCGGAAGCCCTATGCTTTCTGCCCCGATGTAACAAGCAGCCCATTGGAGGAGGATGGGAAAAGATCTGGGCTAGAAATCAAGAGACTTGTATTCAAGTCCTGGCTTGCTTCTCCTTAGCCATGTGACCTTGGAATTGTCAGCTAAGCTCCCTAGGCCCTAGTTTCCTCATCTTCAAAGTAAGAACTTTGGAAAGGTCTTTTCTATTTCTAACATTGTAATAGTATTAGTGAGGTGGAGGAATATGGAGGAAGTAATTTTTTTGCAGCCATAAAGGCACAGCTCCTGGGAGCAATGCACAAAAGACATTTAGCATACTCCAAAGGAGACCTAAAAAGTCTTCATACCTGTCTAGTTTTCACCTTTCCCCTATGCTCACATAGACAGTTGATACAGGTGATAGAGTGCTGGGCTGGGAAGCAGGAAGAACTGAGTTCTGAGTTCAAATACTGCCTCAGACACTTGTTAGCTGTGTGATCAGGGGGTAAATTACTCAACCCCATTTTCCCTGTCTGTAAAATGAGGCTAATTAGGAATATCATTTGCTGGGATTGTTGTGAGGGTCAAATGAGGTAAGACATAAAGTGCTTTTGCAAACCTTGAATACTCCCTTTTGCTATTATTACCAAATAGTGCCAGAAATTCCACAAGGATTTTGAAATTTATCTTTAAGCTCTCTGGAAAGAGAAATTTATTTGCAGTTTCTCCACAAGAGAAATGAGCTGTCTTTACAAGGTAACAGTTTCCCCTTCCATTTAGATTTTCCACTGATGACTAGCTAGCAGTAGAGTCTCACTTATAATTAGGAGGACCTTTACGGACCCTTAATCTGTGAAATGACTCACTTATGAGAAGCAAAAAGAAACACCATGGCTTGTGTTTTCAGACTTCATGCAGAGACAGCATAAGACTGTAGACAGTCATTGATCTTGGAGTCAAAAAGAGCTGGGTTCAAGTTCTGCTTCTGACATGTCTTGGCTGTGTGATTTAGAGCAAGTCACTTCACCTCCTAGTGCTGCAGGCAGTTCCCTAAAATTGTGAATTACCGATGAGGTGCCAGTTTGTCTTACTGGAGGGAGTTCCTTGCCAGACATTCCCTACCCCACTGAAATCACATTGCAAACTTCTCCCCCTCCCCTATTCAACCATTCATATTTCAATCATTTACAAAGCCGGCAAAGAGATTATCTAATACAAAGAGCTAATTGGCAACTTTTTATCATGCCTTAAGATGAGACTGACAACTTTTCTGTATTATGTTTGTGGCTAAAAGTGTTTGACATAGATGACAATGTTGTCTATTATTTGACTAAAAGCTAAGCTTTACTTCTTGATAATTTTAACACCTTTCAGATATAATTGTTTTGGGCTTTTTATGAATACTGACCATAGTTACTTCAAAATTGCATTTAAGCAGATACACAAGCATGAGCTACATTTGTCATATATTTGATTCAATTTTGAAATCCATTGATGAAATTTCTTTGTGTTTTCTTTAAAAGAGAATCATAGGGAGATTATTTTTCTGTTATTTTGTAAGAACTTACTATTCGATGTTTGGCAATAGATCAAGTAAAAACCAATGTAAGTTATCAATGTTTCTGTAAACTTCATTTGTTCTTGTCATATTAATTATACTATGTTAAGGTTATACACAACAAGCACGACAGCTAATGAATCAACTGATTATTTCAACTGGTTATTTTTTTCTCTGAGATGCAACAATAAGAGGATTTGTGAATCTAAAATTGTAGTATTTCCCTATTTGAGATTTATTTTGTTCTCATCATTTTCATAAATATTTCATATTTGTATGATATGTGATATTGATAATAAGATTATATAGATATGAACAGTTTGCTGGACTTATTTCTGTTTACCCCCTGAGCAAGTCACCTGCCTGCTAATCCAGGCACTACTCATTCCTAATCCCATTTGAAGTCACAAATACAGAAGAGGCAAGAATTGGTTAGGGATTGCAATTTCAGAGTGACACCTAGTCCTTAAAGAAACTACTGCTGTCTTGAGTTCTTAACCATTTTTGTCTTCAATCCCTTTGGCAGTTTTGAAGCTTATGGGTCCCTTTTCAGAACAATGTTTTAAATGCATTAAGTACAATATGATTACAAAGGAAATCAAAGGTTAGTAACAATAGGTAACTTTTCCCCCTATCCAAGTTCAAGTTCATTGACCCACTGAAATCTGAACCTCAGGTTAAGAATCCCTGGTATGTTGTAAAACTACTTATGATTTTGATATATCCATGTCACTTCCCTATCCATCATTGAGGATAATTGGGAAATTATGTCTTTTATGATAAATGTTTTCTGATAGGTTCCATAACACTTTTTAATTCAGCTAAAGTTTCAAATACAAGAGCATGACAGCCGAGTGGCTCCTGGCTGCTCTGTAAATTGCCTCTTTTCTTGAGCTCAGTTGCATCATCAGTGAGAGTGTTTTGTCTTATTGTTCCTTCAGTAGTTAGGAGGGTTTGCTGGTGTTAAGGCTCTGTATGTAAGCTTTGGCTGTGAAACTGAGTAAAGTCAACTAATCCACAGAGGAATTGTTATTTTGTTAGGACAGCTCATAACTTTCAGTGTATTGAAATGGATCAAGGGAGAACAATAGGTTTACTGGAGAATATTTTTTATTTTCTAGTGGTTTTTTCAGAATGTCACATTCTTGACAATAGCTTTAGTTCTTTAGTTAGCATGAATTTGAGTGGTGCTGTAATTACAATTTACTAGATGCCCACATTATACCTGTGTCCAGGTATGCAGAAATTTGAACACATATGTACATATACGTATGTACATGCACATTCCCAACACAGGTTATTTGTGATATTTTCTAAACTGGTTGACTCTCTCACATTGCTTGCATCTAAGTGATTAGTCTTATTTATACTCCTGCAATATATTCCCATTTGTATTTTCCCAAACCTTTTCTCCTTTCTGCAATGCTGTTAACTATAAGGTTACCACAATTTGGACTGGACTGATTTCCTGCAATTTTTACTCATCTCCTAATTGTTTCCCTGTGAAATTAGCCCTGAAGGTTGGAGGAAGAGGCATAGAGTGTCATGCCAGTCTTCTAAGTGAAGGTGCTTGCTATGGGAGCATAGATAGTTTTGCAAGAATGTGGCTGAAATGAAAAATTTCCCTGCCCCTCTCTAGATTTGCAACCCTTAATAAAAACGATAATGCTGCTATTTAATGTACCAATGCTACCAGCCACCCTCCCATCCCTGAGAAACTTCTGGCTGAGGTCTTGGTGACTCCTGGCCAGCTTCCTCCACTCCTGGCTCCAGTTATCTCTGGCCTTCTCCATCTCCTTATAAGCGGCCTTTTCCTCAGGTGGGTCCGTTTCTCACTTCCAGCTCCTCTTTTTGTGTTTTTTATCCTACATTAATATATAAGCTCCTTGAAGATAGGATTTGCCTTTGTTTGTTTCTGTTTAGTGCTTACCCCAGTGCCTAGCACACAGTAAGTACTTAACAAATGCTCTATCAATCTGTTTACCTGTGTGCCCACCTTCCCTGCCCCTGGAGCAAGGCAAATGCATGGAACTCTAGAGTACAAGAAGGGTGCTTGCATTTCTTCTGTGCTGCATGCTCAGAAATCTTCTAAGACCGAGGGAAGAATTAAGAATAAACAGAGGGATTGAAGAACAGGAATCATCTTCTTTCCCCTCTGCCTTTCAGAGCATCAGATGGGGAAATGCCCACAGTGGGAGTGTAGCAGTGGAGTAAGTGGTTAGTCTTGGCTCCTACATCCTTTTCTTTGATCTCTCCACATGTTCCTGCAACTCCGCCCAGTATTCTCGTCTTTTTCCTTTCAGTGGTGTGGGAGCGAGCAGGAGTGAAAAACTACACTCCTTTTTCATCATGCTCCTTGGAATAAATGCTCCCAAAGAATAAAGGTTATAAATAGTCATTAAGTTCCCAGACTAGCCCATTTGTAACTGAAATACTTTGCATTTGTAATAGTATTGTTTTCAGCATTTTTTCTTTGCAAATAAGTGTTTAAAGCTACATTTTGGCTTTGACTAGGGAAATCTAACTGCCATTTATAACTATGGGAAAGTGTGTCCTGAGTTGCTAACAAATTAATTTTTGGAACATAACCCATTTGGAAAATTGCTTTGTATTTATGTATTTTTAATTCACCTAGATGTGTATGTGTTGTTTTCCTTTCATCTTAGTAGAATGAAAGCTCCTTGAGGGCATATAGACTTTTCAAAATTCCCAACATCTGCCACATAGCGACTGGCACATAGTAGGCACTTAAGTTCTTGTTGATTGATTGATAGCTGTATTTTTTTTCTAGCAATCTCGTCTTTAAAACGAAGCCTATTAAACTACCCTATTATCTTCCAATCACTGCTCAGATTTTTAGATTGTCTTGAATTTTTTTTCCAGTGGACTATTACTGAAAAGAAATTACTGTGGCATGTGCGTGCGCACACACACACACACACACATATGTATATATCCACATACATTGTATATATGTATGCACAGGTACAACTGAGAATTTTTTTGGAGTGGTATTTGTATCTTGTTAAAGTGGCTACTAATTTCTTTAGCCTTGATTGCTATCAGCAGACGTGAATATCCCTGTGAGTACCTCTTGGAGGCTTCAGTCACAGGAGTGGAAGAGAACAAAAGGAAATGAAATGTTAAAATGTCAGGAAGGAAGGTATCGAGAAAAAAATGAAAATACTGGGGAGACAACTTTGAAAGCTAACTTCAGCCAATACAATGACCATTTGTGATTCTAGGGAATTGATGATGAAACATGCTATCTCCCTCCTAACAAAGAGGTAATAGCTTTAGGGTGCAGACTGAGACATAGACAGACAGTCAGCTGATGAGGGAATTTATTTTTCTTAACTATGTGTATTTGCTATAAGTACTTCTTTTCTTTTCTCTCTTCTTTTTTCTAGTGGAGTGGGGAGTGAGAGGGAGAGAAAATAGAATTCTGTTCATTAAAAAGCACTTTAAAAATAGTGAGGTTGTACGGTACTACACATGTGGAATGTTGCATGCGTTTTCACATGAGATCACTGTATCGTTAGTTTTGCCAGATTGTTTTACGTTACAAGAGAGAATTCACAGGGTAGAGGGAGATGATCTGAAAATGTTTGTAATGTAAAAAAAATGACCTGTCGATTAAACTTTTAAAAATTAATAATAAAAACAGCCTAAAAAGAAAAGACATAGACGCTTATAATATTGTCAGAATCATTAGTTGTGTGGTTATCTTCTTTTGTAATAGCCGCAACTATGTGACCATGCCAGGTTTTTGAAAGTTAGCTATTTTGTGATTTGGACGGCTGTGTTATTTATTATCCAAAGATTTAGTTGTAGTTGAAGTATATGTTTCCTTAACACCTCCTGGTGATGTTTCGTTTTTCATTTTTTGTTTGTGTGCTTTATCTTCTTTGCCTCTTGGTTTTCATTATATAGTTAAATTTTTAGGTTGTGATTTATTTTATGAGGTAAAAGCAGATCATACATCTCAAGGCCTAAGAATAGAAATCTTATAGCAATTACTTTTCTTTCCTCTCTCTTGGTAAAGGAACTACTCTTTTTTTAAAAAGAAATTTTTTTTTTTATTATTGAATATATTTAGTTTTCAGCATTGGTTTTCACAGGAGTTTGAATTATAAATTTTCTCCCCATTTCTACCCTCCCCCCCACTCCAAGGTGGCATATATTCTGGTTGTCCTGTTCCCCAGTCAGCCCTCCCTTCTGTCAGTC
>JAQQSZ010019030.1:0-10450 GCA_028646595.1 Phalanger gymnotis | reverse complement strand
CTTTGAGGATTTTTGAGAAACATAAAAACAAGATACCCTTGTATGCAGTTAATACATAAGATTCTTAAAATACAATGCTTTGTAGAGTACTGGGTAATAAGATTAAAAATGTAAAAGTAAAAGATGGATTAGGGCAGACTGGTGAGAAAATGGGGCCAGATTTCCCTAGTGCTTTTCATGGAAAATGTGATATACAAATGAGGATGATCATGATAATTAGTAAACTGATTAGAGACTCCAGTTATATATAAAATCCTTAAAAAGAATTTCAGGTATGTGGGCTCAACTTCACTTCTTGAAAACTCTTTAGAATCACTTTTGACATGTCACAGTCCATGAGAATGTATATCCTTTTTAAGGCCCATCTTACTATTTTGCTGCATCTGTTATCTCAACAATGGGGATAATTTCCTAATGGTTAAGACTGAAATCCAAACAAAACTCATGGTGTCCTAGTTCTGCCTACTTCTTCCTATATACCTTCTACCTGAAGTGAACCCAAAATGCCAAAGACTTTATGTCTCTTGAAATTGTATATTGACTGTCAATTTTCTTTCTTTCACTCTTGCCACATCTGGCCAAAGTTCTATTCCTGTTATATATACTCATAAGGGTGTCCTTGAAGGACCTTTTGTCAGACTTGATCACATGCTGAAAAATCTTCACATCTACTATGCATCTTTCCATTACCTGAAACAGGAGTTCATATTTTTAACACCAATATTTTTTTTTTCTGGGTATACTGCTTGACTGCTAGTCTGTAGCAATTTATTTTAAAAGAAAAGGAAAAAAAGTCATCAAATATTGATGAAACTCTGCATATTATTCTTTTCAATAAAGCTCTTTTGAGCTATTTTATCTGAAAACTTGCCCTCTGAAAGATAAAATGACTATAGTTCTTGTTAAATTATATGAATATCATTTGTAACGTGATTTAGTAACTTGCTCAAAAAAAGATTTATCAAAGCTTTGGTTCATGACTTTTGTTCAGTTGATTATGTGAATTCTATTCCTATCAGTTAGTAATCTAAGTCATTTTGAATTTTGAGAATAAAAAAATTAGGTTTATGACTCCATTTTTATGATCTCTTGAGACCATTACATTCACAGTTATGAATTTGAGTTTGGCTAGCCAGAGTTATTGATGATGGCAAGGAAGTCCATTTAGATCACAATCTTAGAACTAAAATTAGGGGTACTGGAAAAAAAAAAACTTAGGACCCTATTGAATTTTTAAAGTAGGTCTACAAATTCATGTTATTTATACATTGAAGGAATCCAATAAATATTTGATGCATGTCACAGTAGATAGAGAGATGTATGGAAGCCTCCATGTTGGAGGGCTACAACGAAGTTTTGTTTTGATTTTATTTTTCTGTAAATTTGTAGGCTGTGATTGGGCTGTAGCTTTCATTTTCCATGATAGATACTATTGGAAGTTGAAGCACTTTAATCCAAGAAGTATTATTGTGTTAAAGTGACATTGGATAACTTATTGAAATAGGTGAACTTTTTCCTTGTTGAGGTACCATGGCAATGCATTGTTGAATTGAAGCATCACTATATACCTTCTTGAAGTGTTATTGCATTTAGTTGGTTTGTTTGTTGTTGAAGTAAAATATATATGCCTAGTTGAAATTTCATTATAGAAGTCCCTTTGTTGAAGAAAAGTATAAGATTTAAATGCACAGCACAATTGAATGTTGATAAGTGTTGATGTTCGGTTGCCTTTGTGCTATGTATGGTTTCATACTCAGGTACTGGTGTGAATTGGTAATGTGTCTGTTAAGTTATTAGAAAAGCAGGACACACTGGCAAGTCTCAGACACTTAGAATTTAAATTTAAAAATCATTATCCTGAGAAAAACTACATAGTTTTCACCAGATGGCAAAAATGGGTCCATCATGCAATGTTTAATAATTGACCCCTTCTCTATAGCATATTTTGGACATTATGAAACAATGTCAATCAATGAGTAAAATATACAGGAAAACTACAATGCACTAAGTCTGTTCTGTTGGCTGCCTTCATTTATGGGACATTTGAAGATACTTAAAGAGATAGGTAAATATCAAGAGGGTTAGTTGAAAAAGTATTTTTAAAGCAACTCACTGCTAATCTAGAGTTAGTGAGCAACACTAAGTTCTTCTGTGATGATATAAGATAAACCTTAGATTCCGAAAAAGTCCTGGAGAAGGAAGTGACACCTTCTTCAGTGGTCAACTGCTCATAATGAAGAACCAAGACCTAGTATCTACATAGTCATTAGAATCTAATAACTAAAACAAACAAACAAGAATCTGATATCCTCATGGCAATGGTGGTATGCTTACATGCTAGTGGACAGCCAATCAGTACAGTTATAAAGTATACAATATGGAAAGCTGTATAATTTTACTGGAGGTAGATATCCCCATCCACGAAAAGAACCCTTTAGTTTCTGGCTGAAGTATGACAATGAGAAGATGAAAGAATATCAGGAGAATGAGGCAGAGACATAAGAAATTGGGAGTTTCTGGGAGTAAAATTTGTCTCCCAACTTTCTGCTTTTCTTCTAACCTTGGTTGCACTGTCTCTGTTGTACAAAAACAAAATTTAAAAAAAAACCCTTTTAATTTAATATAATTAAAATTTTCCATTTTGCATTTCATATTGTTGTTGCTGGGTCATAAATTCTTCCCTTCTCCATAGATTACCTTGTTTTCCTAATTTGTTTATGGTATCACACTTTATGTATAAATCATGTGCCCATTTTGATCTTATACAGTATACAGTATAAGATGTTGGTCTATGCCTAGTTTCTGCAATATTATTTTCCAGTTTTCCCAGCAGTTTTTTGTCAAATACTGAGTTCTTATCTCAGAAGCTGGAGTCTTTGAGCTTATTAAACAGTAGATTACCGTAGTTATTGACTACTGTGTCTTATATATCTAATCTATTCTACCTGAAACTTGAGTAGATATGAGCTATACAGGATGAATTTTTGTTGTTTCACTTCAACTGTTTCTCTGATCCACCACTCTGTTTCTTAGCCAATGCTAAATAATGTTGATAATAAGTCAATTGGTTTTACCAAAAGCCTTGAAATCCATGGCCACGAAATGCTATTGAGATGATTTAAGACACTTGGGGCTAGAGAAAATTTTCAGTTGGTACAAAATATATTCTACTGACATAAGACATCCACAGAAATATTTTAAAAATATTCAGCAGTATATAGTGTATGTTTAGAAGAAAGTATTATTGATTTAGACTTCTTACTTTGAGAGTGTAAGAACTGGTAACATTTTGGAGATAGTATGCATAAATATCTTATCTCAGGAAAGAGGTATAAAGAGCCAAAGTAATCTCAGAGTTGCGGCAGATCATTTTACCCAGTATGCATTGTTCTACCCAACTAGCAACCAGAAAGCCACCCCAGGAGCCAAGGTGCTGTATTAGAAACAAGTTTTTGGTTACAGTTTCCCTGGTATGGTTCATTCTGAACAATGTTGAAATTTTGATACTAAGCTGTTAAAACAAATATTAGCCTTGGCAGAAGGCGATAAGTCTAGAACAACTTTACTACCTCAAAAGACAACCCAAGTGTTTTAATTACACCCCACTGAATATGCTGAAGTCCTTGATACCTGGACAGCAGGTTCAATGGAGCCAAACTATATAACTCTAGTGCCTATCTATAAAAAAGATGCAATATGTATGTGTGTCTATCAGAATACATATAAGAATGATACCAATGATAGAGACACAGGCTTTACACTGTAGCCCCTTATTTTGTTTCAAGAACCCTTGTTTAGCTTTCTGGTCTCTGTCTTCGCCATGGTGGAAGCAGGACTAGCTTGCACAAGTAGCCACCAAGTACCTGTTTGTCCTTGAGCAGGCTTTGCACACCCTCAAGGTGAACTGGCAGGAGATCATCAACCAGATCAAGGCCCTTGTGGCAACCCCGGAGGGCATTGCCCTTGAGGATCAGGTCCTGCTTCTAGGGGGCTCCCCACTAGAAGATGAAGTCATCTTGGGACAGTGTGGGTTGGAGCCCCTGTCCTTCCTGGAAGTGGCTGGCTGGATGCTAAAAGGTAAAGTCCATGACTCTCTGGCCTGAGTTGGAAAAGTTAGGAGTCAGACTCCCAAGGTGGTCAATCAGGAGAAGAAGACTGGGAGTGTGTAAAGCCAATCAGTAAGTGAAAAGATCTCTCCCCCACCTCCACCCCCCACCCCCATTGAATAGACTTTCAGGTGGGGCCAACAAAGGGAGGTGTGATTACAGAGAGGGCCACACCCTTTCACTAATTAGGTGTGAGGCCCAAGGCTGGTTAGCAAACTAGTTTGCCAGTTTGAAAGAGGCAGGAAGCCCTCAGGGCCCTAAGGGGAGTTGCTATAACCAGGGCCAATGAATGGTCTGTGTGCTGAGTTCTAGTCAATCAGATGATGGCTAAGGACTGTATAAAAAGAGAGAACAGAGCTTGGAAATGGTAGAAGCTGCAGAAACTGAGAAATGGAGGACTAAAAGAAGAAGCTGCAGAAACTGAGGCATGGAGGACTAGAAGGAAGAAGCTGAAGAAACCAAGAAATGGAGAACAGCAGGATTCAGGAGCTGAGGAAAAGCTTCCAGAGGGTGCAGAGCAGAGAGTGCTGAACACAAGGGGGAGTTTCAGAACTTGGAGTCAGCAGAGACACAGGAGAGAGAGTGCTGAGCAGGGACTCAGGATTTGTGAGTGATCTTACAGGAGGGCCCTAGCATTCAGGGGAAGCACAAGTATGTCTTGCTAGTATACTATTTTGATGTAACCTCTTTGTTACAATAGTGAGGTGGGTTTATTGGTTTTGGAATGTTGTTGCCATGATATCAAATTGGGAGCATTGGTCCTTGGGTCTGATCCTTTGGAGTCTAAATAAATTTTATACTTCCTCTGCCTTCTACCTAGAGAATTTATTATAGTCTGTGATTCTGAACCATTCAGGCATGCTAATGGTCCTCTTCAAGGTCATGAATTTTGCCTTAATGATACAGAGTGCCAAGAGGAGGATGCAGTACAACTGACACTTTGTCAATCACCATAGTGCCCACCTTTGGCAAGAAGAAGGCCCCCGATGACAATTCTTAATCTCCTGGTACTTTCTGTCCCCAATAAAGCTGCTATGACTCTTTAAAAAAAGAACTCACGTTTAACTTCTAGTCAGAATTTTGGAGTCTCAGGCAATAGCCGAACATATGACAACTCACAACAAACATATTGTTGTGCTGATAGTTTAGAAGAGGGGAACCTGATGCCTAATTATGTCTTTAGTTCAAAGGACTCTAAAAGAAAAAGAATCAATGTCAGGACTCTAGACAGTGGATAAACCCTGTTACAAAATCTTAATATTTACAGAAACTCTAAGTCCATCAAGGGATGAGTGCTATATAGAAAATATTTCTGAGATTGAGTAACCTTCCACTCTACAAAATAACCCTGGAGAATGAACAGAGATTAGAAAAAACAAAACATCACAAATGACTGCTTCTCAATAGAGAGGTATTTGGATCCTCTGGTGGATAGGAGGACAAGAGTAACAAAGGGTTAAGGAAATAAGGTCCATCAGTGGCAAAGGGGTGGATGGCAACAGGCCATTAGATTCAGATTACTTTTTGGAATATAATGAGCCTGCATATTTGTTTCATTTTGAGAGCTAGAGACACCTGCCAAGAATGGTCCATTTTGAGTGGGTCCTTGGCCTGATAATAGACAGAGGTTGTATCCAAAAGATACTCTTTTGTTGATTGATATTGCATCAACAGGAATCTTAAATGAAAAGAAGTCACATGTACAACATAATTCAGCAGAGGCAGGAATAGCAATAATAAGCCTCAGTTGCCCATGACCATGAATTGGTACTGAAAGTCATTGTGTATGAGAATCGTGAGGAGAAGATCTGATAACAGGTGATTAAGAGGTGTCAGGGCTATTGAGATAATGACAGGATGACATATAATTCTCCAGAAGTAAAAGGAGCAGAAATTACACATACAATAATAATAGCTGACATTTACAAAATGCCTTAAGGTTTATAAAGGGCTTTACATGCATTTTCTCATTTGATACTTACACCAACTTTTTGAGATTGATACTATTCATATCCTCAGTTTAAGATGAGAAAAGAATTCTGACAGAGGTTATGATATTCCCATGGTCACACAGCTGAATAGCAGAGGCAAAATTTGAATTCAGGTCTCTCCTTATTCCAAATTCAGCACCTTTTCTTAACTTAGATTCCACAGAACAACAAAAGGATATTTTCAGTTAGTCCTAACTGAAATATAGTATTTCCTCCAATTATGATTGTAAAGAACACATATTATTGTGAGAAGGGCTCCATAGATTTCCCCATACAGCCAAAGGATCTATGGCCTTTCCCCCCACCAAAAAAAGGTTATGATCCCCCACACTAGAGCATATTACCCTCAGTATAGCCAGATAAATCCCATTAATGGAGACTATATCATGCCTATTTTGTATGTAACCAAATTGTAACATTATGTATTCCTTAAGATCTCTGCATTTGGTACAATGAATAAATCTTTTACATGCTTTTCCCATAGTGTATACAATTCTAATTTTTGCCTTAGGTGCTACAAAACTTTATATATTCTGTTTACCTGGTGTAAAGTACACGCAACTTGCTCTATAGATTTTAATGAATGTTTTGATGTACCTCTATGGGTTATACCCAAGAACTTGGTGTGATTTGCAGAGACTACAGTTTTCAGTCTTACTGCGTTGACTATGAGGGCAGTAGGAACTCTGTTCTGATTAATACAAAAATTCAGGGCAAAGGTGTTAGCTTTTTCCTTCCTCTTCTAGTATTACCAAGTGCCTCCTTGAAGTCTGTGAAAGTTCTAGGACAGTTTCTATTGTGCAAATACCTAGCTGTCTGGAGATGCCATGATAGTTGGAAGTAAATGAATAGCGCAAATGTGTTTATTCCCACATTCAGAAAAGCTTAACAAGAGTCACAGTGTTCTGCATTCTGTAGCAGGGCAAATGCAAAATTGATTGCTTTTACACTCCTAGTAAAAAAAGAGGGACTTTTGGTGAAGGGAATAGTTTTTAGGAAGTTCTTGGGAGATCACTGTGACACCTTTTTTGGGTCATCCAGGTGCAGTATAGGGCTATTTAATGAAAACGTTGAAACTGTTTTGTTTGAGGTTTGTTGGCTTTGGGTAATCTCTTTCTCTCTCTCTCTCTCTTTCTCTCTCTCTCTCTGTCTCTCTCTCTCTCTCTGTCTCTGTCTTTCTCTGTCTCTTTCTCTCTCTCTCTCTCTCTCTCTCTCTCTCTCTCTCTCTCTCTCACACACACACACACACACACACACACTCACACTCACACACACAAAACACATTACTTTTCCCTAGAAACAAGATAATATCAGATAACAACCCTAATAGATGACAGCAGCATATCAGTGGAAAACCTGAAAATGAGGAGTTTAGAGGATAGAACAGAAGCACAAGGCAGAGGTTCAGAGGATGATGGCTGAAAAGTCACAATGAAACAGCTAAACAAAGGGAAATTCAGAGCCTCCACAAGGAAAGTATCAGAGAGCCAAGAAACAGCAACAAACTACTAGTTATGGGTAGTTAAGAGTGGTGGAAGGTCTTCTAGCTGTGGCAAAAAAGAAAAGTGTTCTGGACAATGGCCAATTCCCTAGGTGTAGGCAGTTGTAAGAGATGACCCCTTCATGTATGGAAGGTGGTAGCTGAGAATAATTCTGTTACTTCACTTTCTTTTGTTATTTATTTTACTGTTCTCTAAAAAGAAGAATTTCACATCGAGTAGAAAACTTGGTTCAACAATACAGAAGGACTGGGTTCAAATTCTGTCATAAATAAGTACCACAGTAGCTGTAGGGCCCTGATCAAGCCACTTAATCTCTACATGATGCAAACAAACACGTATTTATCATGTACATACTTCATTCCAGACTCTAGGTTACGCTTTGGGGACACAAAGCAAAAAAAAAAAAAAAAGAGAGAGTCTTCCTTCAGAGCAAAGATTCTAAAATGTGCATGGTATCATGTATACATGCCTGCAAAATTAACATGTTATTTTGGGAAGGTGGGGCATTAAGACTCACAAGAAGTAGTGGGGCAGAATCAGGAAAGGCTTCATGAAACTTTGGCTGAGCTCTGAATGAAACCAGGGCTTCCAGTATGTGGAACTGAGGAGAGAAAGCATTACAGATACAGGGGATAGCTAAGGAAAAGACAGAGAGAAGGAAGATGTAGTCCTGTGTGTGAGCAATAGAGGCAAACTAATATGTCTAGGCCATAGAGTATGAACATTGGAATAGAATTTGAGAAGACTGCAAAAGTAAGAAAAGGACAGACTGTGAAGAGCTATAAACACAGAATGGAGAAAGTCATATTTTATTTTAGAGGTGCCACTAGAGTTTATTGAGGAAGAGGGGAAGGAAAGGATTGCAATAGACAGATTTGCACTTAAAATTATTTTGGTAGCACTGTGAAGGAGGAACAAAAGTTTGGGGCAACTTTTAGGCAAGGAGACCAAATGGGAGACTTCTGCCATAATCTAGGTGAGAAATGATAAGAATTTGAACCAAAGTAATAAAACAGTTCCTGGCACATAAAAGGCACTTAATAAATGTTTGTTGATTGATTGTTGATTGAATTGAACACATCGGAGGTGATAAGAGTATCAAATGAAAGAACAGAGAGAGAAAATACAAAGGGATCGAAGACAGAGCCTTCAGAGACACACATTCTGTGATTGATGGCAGAAACGAAATGAGGAGAAGCATGCAGACAGGGAGCTAGAGAACCAGTAGAATGAGGCTGTCATGAAAATCTATGGAAGAGAGATGATCATCAAGTCAAGCCAATAAGCATTTTGTAGGTATTTCTATGGGCCAGACACAGTGCTATGTATTGGGGGTATAAAGAAAAAGCAAAAATATACCCTCTCCTTAATGAGCTCTATGATAGAACTGATATATACTTGTATTTCCATGAAATATGAGTTAAGCCTATGCCTGCTGCTTCCATCTTGAAATAGTGCACTAGGACCTTGTTCAGCTGACTTAGATATATAGATAGATGAAGGGGATGAGTCCAAAGAAGCTAAGTGCTACTGAATCCTTGTCGCACATCCTTGCAATAATGAGGCAAAGTAAACCTTTTATTAACTGTTCAATAATTTTCAAGGAACTCGTTTTGTTCTAACATTGAACCTTAACTAAGATAGTCCTAGTACTACTCTTACCTTTAACAATGTCTAATGGTGGAAGACATCCTGGAAAGAATCATATATAAATGAGATATGCACAAAAATTGGAGATTTTCTCAAGAAATGGCAGTATGGGGAATCAGGAAAAGCTTATTGCAGAGGATGGGCTTTTAGCTGAGACTTATGGAAGCCAGGGAAGCTAGGAGGTACAAGTGAGAAGGAAAGAATTGCAGGTATAGAATCAGTGGTGTCAAATGCTTCCAAGAAGTCAAGAAAGAAGAGAATTGAAAAGAGGCCATTAGGTGTATCAATTAAAAAATCCTTGGTAAGTTTGAAGAGAACAGTATCAGTTGGGTAATAATGACAGAGGCATAATTGTGAAGGGTTTAGAAGATAATGACAATAGATAAGTAGTATCTATAAATAACAGAAAGCTTTTTTCCTAAGATTCCCTCTGGAAAATGGTGGAGTGGGCAGAGAAATATAAGATGCTAGCTTGAATGATTTGTCTTCTCAAGAGAAGGTATTATAAGAAAAAGGGAGATTTGAATGTTTGTAGGGACAATTTAATAAAGAAGAGAGGAAGTAATTGAACCAAGGACATATACTCAAGGTCTGGCTTGAACAATAAGAAAGGCCATTTCTTGATCAGATGCAGAAATAAAGGAGAAAATAGTGGGGTTAATGTCAAAGGGTTTTGAGATAAGTAAGAAGCGATGAGTGACTTCAAAACAAAATGATTGATTGTCTCAGTAAAGTGTGAGGTAAGGTCCTCAGCTGAAAGGGTCAGGGGAAGATAATGCCATGGCTGGCCTTAGGACAAAAGCAAAGGTGTGTAATAGTCATTGCGAGTGGGACCTAGAATTCGTTAGGGAGAAGCAATAATATATGTAATGTAATCTGCCATTTGCAGTTCCTCACATTAACTCAAACAGATTCTTCAGTAATATAGCTTAATTAAATACTTTTAAAAATTGCATATATGCTTCCTCCCTAAACTATTGGTAGAAAATGCATAGGGGGGATGATTGGGGTGGGGGCCATGGTTGTGGCACTTAAATTATTTTGCATAATTGCTACTACCCACACATGTTGTACAGAAATGGGGATAGTGAGAATTTCTTTTTTTTTCTTTTTTTAAATTTATTTTAATATGTTTAGTTTTCCGCATTGATTTTCACATGTGTTTGAATTACAGATTTTCTCCCCATTTCCACCCCCCCCC
>JAQQSZ010019029.1:0-10450 GCA_028646595.1 Phalanger gymnotis | reverse complement strand
TGTTTAACTAAAAGGTTTTTAGATATTTAAAACAAAATATTAAAGAACTGAAAAGAAACTATCATTTAATCTAAACTCATAAACTATAGAGGACAAATTAAAGCCCAGAGTAAGGACCTCTCTGGCACATCCTCAGTTCATTATTTCTTCATTTGGAAGCTAAAGAATAAATGGCAGGAGAAAATCTCACTGGCATAAAGGAATTCATTGTCCTTGCATTTTGTGATGTTCCAAATCTCCAAGGACTCTTATTTGGGGTTTTTGTCATCATCTATGTGAGTATCCTGACAGGAAATGAAATCATTGCGATAACCAATTGTGATCCTGCTCTCCAGACCCCCATGTATTTTTTCCGTGGAAATTTTTCCTTTTTGGAAATTTGTTACACATCAGTAATTCTTCCCAGAATGCTGGCAGACCTTTGGACACAAAGGAGAATCATTTGTCTTTCAATCTGTGCCATACAACTTGGCTTCTTTCTTATTCTTGGGGTTGCTGAGTGCTTCCTCCTAGCAGTGATGTCTTATGACCATTACGTGGCTATCTGTAGGCCTCTATACTACCCTTTAATCATGAACTACAAAATATGTGTGCAGTTGGTGATTGGCTCCTGCATCAATATAATTCCCCTTGAGGCAGGGTTGATATACAAGATTTTCTCTCTTCCCTTCTGTGGTTCTAACAAGCTTAATCAAATTTTCTGTGATGCTCCACCGTTAGTGAAACTAACATGTGGGGACAATACATTTAATGAATTCCCAGTCTATGCTAATGCTGTGCTGTTTGGTATGTTTCCTGTTCTATTGATACTTGTGTCCTACATTAAGATAATCACCACTATCCTTAAGCTTCCTTCAGCTACAGGGAGATCCAAAGCCTTCTCTACATGTTCCTCCCACCTCATTGCTGTGGGCTTATTCTTTGGGTCTGCTATCATTACATATTTGCTCCCCAAGTCAAAAGCATCAGGAGGAACAGATAAAGTGCTGTCTCTTTTCTATACCACTGTGACACCATTGTTTAATCCCCTAATCTATAGTCTCAGGAACAAGGATGTCATTGTTGCAATGAGGAAATTGTTACCTAAGCGTTTTGAGTCATCCTGTAAATAGCAAAACTGGAGAGACATGATTTCTATCCTTTTAACTCAGGCTTCCTATAAGAATCTCCTCTCCATCAATAGTTCCATTTGCCTTTGAAAAGGTAATGATGCCACTGAAAATTTTTAATGATAATTGTCATAATGGTATAAACATTTAGAAAGAACAATAAAATTTTAAAGCACTTGAAATATATATGGATATATATGGGGATGTATATATATATGTATATATACACACATATATATTTATGCAAACCTATATCTGTGAAATATAGAGCTAGAAATCTCTATTATAGCCACATGCGCGCGCACACACACACACACACACACACACACACACACACACACACACACACACAGAGTTGTTGAACAGTGAAGAGAGTTCTGATTCCTGGAGTCAAAAAGATTGGACTTTACATCTGGCCTTAGGCAGTTATTAATTTTGTAACCCTGGGCACGTCACTTAACCTCTATTTGTCTCATCTGTAAAATAAGGAAAATGACAATACCTGCCTCACAGGTTCTTGTAAGGATCAAATAATATAATATTGGACAGCTTTTAGCACCATGCATATTGTATAGCAGACTTTATATAAATCTTCATTCCTTCCTCTCTTTAATATCTCTAATATATTTATATAGAGAACTGAATAGGGATAAATACAATGAAAAACATTATTTGTAATGTGTGTGTATGTGTGTGTAGTTTAGATATTAGGCAAAAATGACAGTATTTATCTGTCACTTTGTATTTTATGAAATATATTTGACAAAAATTCTCTCTATTGAGCTTGGCATTTCTAATGGTAATCAGAGAAGGAGTTTTTGCCATTCTTCTCTTAAGTGACTTTAATGAGGCTGGCCTTTGTTTGAATGGAGCAGGTAAAGTGAGATCTTTTGTCTTGGAATATTTTTCAGAACTAAGACAATTGAGAGTCCTTGATTTGTATATGAAGTGGTGCTGGTGGTTGGAAGTTTCCCACATTCTAAATGTTAAGTCACTTCCAACCCCCAGAGTCCTGAACATTGTATATGTACTGGAAGGTTAGCATTTGACTTTGGTGGGGTACACTCATGGAAAGGGTAACAAGACTCTAGGCAAGCCATTGAAATAACCCCTCAACCCCGGCTTTGCAAAAACCCAGCTGTTAGTCCTTCTCTGGTAACTATGTACTGAGATGTTGGTCAGAAAGCTAGAAGCCTGTCTACTATTTTGTGTAATTTAACCTGTTGATATTTTCTGTTTACAATTTCTGTTTGTATTTGTCCTGAAGTTCAGGGGCTGATTTTTTCCCCTGAACTAAGTGAATGACATATGTGTCTTTAATGAAAGTTATATTGTTAACGACTTAAAGTTGCTTTCTATTCATAACCTCTTTTACCTTAACTCATTCCTAATTCCTCTCATTCTTTAATCACATTGCTGTACCTCCAAATTTGTCTACCTACTGAGAAAGAAGAAAATTTAGTATTGTCTCTTAGAAAGAATATTAAACTAGATCTGAGTTCTTCCTACTTTTCCCCCACAATTATCTGTATGATTTGGATGAATATACACAATTGTCTCTATTGGTCTATTTATTGATGCAATCGAAATGATATAGTGATTATATAAGAGGGCGATGCTGTAACAACAATGTTTCTGGCATCTAACTGTGGCTGTGTAAGACCAAGAACAAGAGCACACAGAAGGGCTGCCAACACAGATTCTCTGATCTGCTTTTCTAAGAAAAGCAACTTAAGAATTGAAAATGACAGAGAGGTCCATTGATTAAGGAACAGCTGAACAAATTGTGGTACATGAATGAAATTAATTACTACTGTGCTGTATGAAATGATGTATGTGTGATGAATACAGAAAAGCACAGAAAGATGTGTAAGAACTAAAACACAATGAAGTAAGCAGATCCAAGAAAACTGCACACAGGAACTATACCAATATAAATGGAAAAAAGATGAAATATAAATAAAAATTCTAAAATAAATACAACAATAACAAATAAAGTAAATGTTATGAAATTATAAAATCAAGCAGAACTGAAATGAAGAGATATGAGAAGAAACCACCAGCATACCCCAATGTGGTGGTAAGAAGTCTAAAATTGTTACACAATGAAAATTTTTGGACATTTCCATTGCATCAATCAGTTTTGCTGGTATTTTCTTCTATGAAAAAATATTATTTATCAAATAGGATAACTCCCTTGGAGGAGTGTTGGATATTTAACATAATTACAGAGAGGTACAAAATAGAAAATATTAGTAAGAAGTTATTTTTGGAAAATTTTTAAACTACATGAGACATGTACTGTATATTATCTAATAATCTTGGGTTTTTCTAAAAATAACTTCTAGCTCTGCCAATGCTGGTTCTCTCAATGTCTGCTCTTCAGCGCCCTCTTGATGTCTGCTGCCTCAATGTCTTCCTCTCAGTTCTGATCCTCTTCAATTGTGGGCTCTCCTTTAACACAGTGCTAGTTGGCATCTGATTGGCTAGAACTCAAGACTCTGATTGGCTGAATTCATGATTGACTAGAACTCAGTACGCGTACCATTGGCTCTGATCTTACCAACTCTCCTTAGGGTTTTCAGGGCTTCATGCCCACATAAGTTTAGCACCTAGTAAGTAGGGGCTTTCAGCCTACTTACACACAAAGATAAATAAAACTTTCACCTAGGCCCACCTGATGCCTATTGAATGGGTGGGGAAGATATTTGATCACATCAATACTACACTGATTTAGGATGATGGCAAGACAAGACACCAATGTAGATAACAAGTGTCAGCCTCCACAGAGTTTGTTCTAAGAAAAGAGACAAATGAAATTAGGTGTGTCCATGTTTTAATTTCTCTCAGGATGGTAACATACATGCATTGCATGGGAGTTACATCCAGAAGTTGGCCAGTTCAGAACTGGCTCAATTTGGGGGTTGGAATGACCAGTTTATAAATCCTTTTCAACAGGGTTTGATATCAGTTCCTCATCATTCTTCTCCTGGACAGAGGAAATACCAACATACAAGACTACTCCTAGGCTTGGGGTATCTAGGTAGAAGAATCTGTCTCCACTCAAGATTGAGCAGAACGCAATGGAGCTCCCATGCCTTTGATTAAATCATGTTAGGCTTGGGTTGGAGTTTGATCAGAAGAGACTCAATGAAATCTCATTTTCAGTAATGTCCTTCTGAAGAACTTCAGAAATGGAGCCTGAAGGAGGGGAGGAGTTGTAAGTATCCAAGATATTGATTACTAAGAAAAATCATTTTTTCACACTATGTACATACAAAGGGTAGAAGTGCAGAAAACTAATAAAGAAAGTCACTAGAATCTTTAAGACCTTAAGGGTCAATATTCAAATTTGACAATTTAAAGAGTCCTATCATAACCTTTAACACCTGTTTCTCCAGGATGTATCCATACAGTACCAAGTGATGTTTTCACATGTAGTATTTGATTTACATCAATATCCAGTTTTTAGCACCCCTGCACTTGATTTCTAATAAAAATTTCCTTTGCCTTTTGATAATCAGAAAATTGCAGCACACTTGCTGCAGTCATGCATCATCTAAATCCATCTTACATTGTAACTGTATATTTTTTGCTTGTGACCTTTGCCCCATCCTGTTTTTCTAGGGTAGAGGTGAGGAATCTGCAGCCTTGAGGCCACATGTGGCCCTCTAGATCCTCAAGTGCAGCTTTGAATTTGAAAATTTTATTGAATAAAAAATTAATTTCTCATGTAATAACTACATATAAACTATATTTTGAATATAAAAAAAATGTTTGCCATATGCCATTTGACATCTGACAAACATAGTCTTCAATCTGCTTCCATATGAAGTTAATTCTGTAATTTTGATTTAAAATATGTATAAAATGAAAATTTTTCCTCATGCAAATATGTGATGGAAAAAGCTAGGAAAATATTATGAGCTATCTTTGTTAAAGAAGGAAATAACTAAATGAAAGAATATTCAACCAACAAATGAGCAAGTGAATGAATGAATAAAACCTTTAGTCCAATATTTATGAAAATTTCATCTGAGTCATGTTTGTAGTCCAAAATTTATTGACACATCAATTAAATTTTCTTTATCATTCACTGTCAAGTTACTTGCCAGTGATAAAAAAGACCTCAATTATCTGATATAAATTGGATGAGAATTCATTTTTCTAGAAAATTTCCAGAAAATGTTTATTGAATCTTCTATAATTTTAGTTATTTATTCATGTCTTTCTTGACAGCCTGATCCAATGATAATTCATTTTCTAATATAATATGTAATGTCACAAAGCACTTAATAATTTTTTTCTCAATTGTGCAATTTACAACTTCATCATCTTAGTCACTCTTTACTTTGTGTTATACATGGAATGTATTTGTATTAAAGAAATATATATCCCTTAATGATGTAGTCAATTCATTAATTTATGCAAATATCTGCTAAGTAGACTAATCTTTCTATCCATGTCATGACCTTTATACATTCACTCAGGGTGAAAGAATAAAAGAAGGAAAAGAATGATTAAAGAAAATTAATATTACTTCTTTCAATTAAAATAGATAAGTAATAACTGTGCTTTAAGAAAACCTCCTAACATCTATGTGAGTTAGAAAGATAACAGTCTCGCTGACCCTCTCTGCATAAAAAGGGAAACAATGAACAGATACTTGGTCTTAATTTCATGTAATTAATGATATTCACAGCATGTTGTAATGCAGTTGCAAATTGCTTTGAAATTCTTTTTGGTGCTGAAACATGTTTATGCATAATGCAGTCCATTTATTTTTTTTTCTTTAATATTAAAAAAAACATGCAAAAATTTCTGTCATCTATTTTTCTCCATTTATACAAATTCCACAACAAGAAGATGATTTTTGCCTTTCAATTTAGGTTAAAAATGTCACCACCAACTGTATGAACTCTTAATTCATGGTAAAAAACAAAATATTCTCCCTCAATTAGTCTGGTGGCACAGCAGGTAGTGCACCATGGCTAGATTCAGGAAGACTGAATTCAAATCTGCCCTCAGACACTTACTAACTGTGTGACCTTGGGCAAATCACTTTGTCTCCATTTACCTCAGTTTCCTCTGCTTCAAGATGGAGACAATAATAGTACTTATCTCCCAGGGTTTTGGTGAGGATAAAATAGATGATAATTGTAAAGTGTTTTGCACATTCCTGGCAAAGTAAGCTCTCTCCTTTTACTTCAAAGTCTATCAGAACTACAAAATGTCTCACTCTCATGAACATATCTCTTCCAGGTGTGCTTAGGGACAAAAATGAAGAAATTTGTTAAAGCAGATGTGGTCATTAATCATGGAATTTTAGTGAAGATGAAATATGGAAAGAGTTTGGAAAGGAAAGATTTTCAAGTTTAAGATCAGAGTCTGAGAGCTGGAAGGAAAATAAAGGGAACAGACATTAAAGACATCTCCTACAGCTAGCTTATCTTTCAAATGAGGAGACAAACTTAGAGTGGATGAGTGACTTGTTTTGGTCTCATAGATGGTAAGTGACACAAACATGGTTCAGATCTACTTGGCTTTACTCTAAATTTGATGTGTTTTGACTGCAGCATGCTTAGTAGAGCCACTGAAATTGTACTATCAAAGACATGAAGTAAAATTGTTAATAATCAAGAAACAAATCTTGAACACTGACTTCAATCAAGATATATGGAAGTATAGGCATGGTTCTTGCATTCAGTGACTTCAATAACTCTGGAAGAAGGAGAGTGAGGCAGGTGATTTTGTGCAACGCTACCTCAATTAAGTCCAATTTACACACAAATCAAGACATAAGACAATGATGCCACCAGTCAGTCCTCTTTAAAAACGAAGGATGAATAACAGGTGATATACATGTGTATGTATATCTAGATATATAAATAGATACAAATATGTAGAAAATACGTGTATGTCTAAGCATATGTACATATATATGTGTGTATGGATATATATATATGTGTGTGTGTATATATATATATGTATACATATATATATATACACCTGTATGTATTTATATGTGTGTAGACTGATAACCTCTCAAACCTCTAGAAGTTTTCCAAGATTATAATATTTTTAAAAAGTTGCAACTTACATTGGAATAGAGAAAATGTTCATATGGAACTTCAATATATCAATGATATGATGGTACTTTTTTCCCTATCATTGAATTAAATAGCAGTCATTTAATAAATGTTGGTGAAATCATTTAATTAAGAAAATTTGAACATAAATCAGAGAATCTTGTAGCTAGAAGGGAACTCAGAGATCAGTTAGATCTCAGAGATCTCTTTCATTTAAATTAAAGTAAACTGAGTTACATGAATTGAAGAAACAATGACCATTCTGAATTTATTGTTCCAACAGATGAAGTAAAAACATGGTAAAAAGAAATGTCAGTGTGGTGGTTGAATTCATTCTTTTGGGATTTGCTGGCATTCCTGACCATCATGGATTTCTATTTGGTATTTTCATGGTCATATACAAAAATACTTTATGGGAAATGGCTCCATCATTGTAATTATCAAAATAAATCACTCTCTCAAAATCCCCTTATATTTTTTTTTTCCTCATTCACTTTTCCTTCCTAGAAATCTGTTACGCATTAGTGACTCTCCCCAGAAAGCTGTGATACATTTTGACCCAGAAAAGAAAGTTATTTTCTGGGTTTTGCTATACAATTTTGCTAATTTCTAATTTTGGGAAGCATTGAATATTTGCCCCTAGCCAAGATGTTTTATGACTGTTTTATAGCCATTAACAATCTTCCGAACTATCCTCTTATCATGAATCACAAGGCTTATATCAAGTTGGTAGTTGGCTCCTGGATCAGTGCTATGCCACCTGAGATAGCAGAAAGACACCATTTTTTTCCTGTCTTTCTGTCATTCTAACAAAGGCAATCATGTTTTGTTTTTTTTTTTGTCACATCCCTCTATTACTAAAACTGGCCTGTGTGGCCTGTGGGGTCATTTTTTGTAAATGAATTGTATTCCTATGCTGGCACTATGTTATGTGCTATGATAGGTTTTCTAATGATAATTACGACTAATCCAGAAGCTCCCACCAGCCATGGGAAGATGAAAAAGTTTCTCCACTTGTTCTTCCCACCTTGTGGTGCTTGGCCTATTTTTTGGGTCCAGTATTTCTTATTTGCTACTAATCCCTCCCCCCAAAAAATCATGAAGTGTAGGCAAAATTCTGCCCCTTATTTATTCTGCTGTAACCCCAATATTTAACCATTGACATAATTCCTGAAGGATAAGGACATCATTGTGGCATTAGTCATTCTCTATTATTTCTAGGACCAAACAAATTCCTCAGTTAAGACATTTGTGTTATGATTACAGAAAAGATAATGTGACTGTGTTTTTTGGATTTTCTTCAATATTTTTACACTATTACAAGGAAATATTCAGCAGATAGGCAAAGTAGAAAGATTGTCACTTTGAACAAAGCTTGCTCAGAGAAAAAAATATTATTACTGGAAAATATAATATTTTCATTAATAATCTATCATAAAAGTATGATGTACAAAATAAACCAACAGTTGACAAATCCCTAAACAGACAAGAAGCAAAGGGATGGGGAGTGTTTTTAAGAATAGAAACCAAATAAGAAAAAAGGGAATAAAATATATAGAATCTCTTTATGCTTACAAAAACATTAAAGATTTTATAGGATGTGAAAATTTAATGCTGGAGGTATTGCAGGAAGGAAAATGCATTGATTTAGCTGTGAAATTGTTCATCCCTCCTGTGAAACATTTTGATTAATGCAACAAAGGTGTAATTGTTTATATACCTTGAGAAAGTGATCCCAGTAATGGATTATGCACTGAAAATTTAAAGGATGAACATTTGCACAAAAATGCATTAGTATTATCATTACTATCAGTAAAAACATGTTTATTCTTATGTCTGGCTCTACATGGTTATCAATTACTTTTCAGTCTATGTTATCCTTCTTGCTTGTTTAGATTCCTGGGAATTCTACCTCAAATCCTCTTTGTATGTTATGGTCATTCGCACTCTGGATGATATCCCACTTAGCCAAAACCTTTATCTGTTACATAACTTCTATAATGCTCTTACAATATAAGAAATGTAAACATCACTAATTTCATATTATAAAACATCCAGTCTCTTAGACTTACAATAAGACTTTCGAGTATTCCCCAAAGTAGTATTCAGTAGAGGTGCATCTGGGAAAAAAGTCCCCTGATTCTATTCCTGGAGTTCTAACAACATCGCCAGTGAATCCCAGGACTCTAAATGACTACATAATGTAATGCTCTTTGACTCTTGAACTCATTCTTGAAAACAAATGAACTATTTTCTCATTAAAAATGAGAAGCGGCCTGGAGGAAAGCTGTTCTTTCAGATCAGAACAGATCAGGAATTATTTTTACCTAAAGAGTTCTAGTGGATTTGAAAAGAGTCAGCACTGTAGACAGAAGCTGACATTATTACCAGGGTCAGGTTATGGTGCAGAGGTTACTATTATAAGTGCATATACATATTCATTTTAATTTGTTGTTTCAACAATCCTCACAAAGAAATGTGACTAATTTATTTCCTCCCACCTGAGAAAGGTAAGCATGAAATATTTTACTGTTACAATCTGAACTTCTCTGACATAGAGAATGTTTGTTGGAGATCCAAGTGGTCTCTCAGATCTTTGGCATTTCTTAAATCTATGATTCTCTCAAGAGTTGAAAATTCACAAAAGAGAAGACAAGCAATCACGCACCACGACTTCAATCTCCTTTATATGAAAAAAAAATACCTTAAGTCGCTCTTGTAGATTTCAAATTTGAATCCCTCTCATATATATTAACATAGCTACAAAACTCTCTGAAAAGTGGAAAGTCCTTTATGCTTGTCTGGGATTATTGTATTGATATGCCTATTGATTAAAGTTCACAGTTAATAATTGAGACTTTATTGCAACCATTCTTATCTTATTGAGTGCATAGGAAAATGTTTAAATGCAAAATTAATGAAGGAAATGAAATCAGTGTTTACTATAGAAACTTAGAAACACTTCTTTCTTTAAGTTTACAGCTTTCTGGCAGAGAAAATCACATTCTTAATTATTTTCCATTTTGGTTTTAATGTTTCTTCTAATATAATCAAATTCTAAGAGATCAGCTCTCTAAGTCTCACATATAAATTTGTGTCCTAAGAGCCTATTCCTATGGGTTTTGAGTGCTCTACATTAACCCTCAAAAACCTCAAAGCAATAAGACCAAAGGGTTCTTATTGATTCAGTTCCTCAGACCACAGACCAGATCTCTCTCTGTCTCTGTCTCTGTCTCTGTCTCTGTCTCTCTC
>JAQQSZ010019028.1:0-10451 GCA_028646595.1 Phalanger gymnotis | reverse complement strand
TGCCATCTTGGAGTGGGGGGGTGGAAATGGGGAGAAAATCTGTAATTCAAACGCATGTGAAAATCAATGCTGAAAACTAAACATATTAAAAATAAATTTAAAAAAAAATTGGATAATTTCTTTTTTGTTTTCAGAATTTCTATTGTTCTGTGGTTGGAACTTTTGATTTGTAGCTTTTCTAAGTTTTTAGTTGCATGCCATTAGTTGATCTGTCTTCTTTTCTTTTATTAAAGTATTTAGATACATAATTTCCCTTAATAACGGTTTTGCATGCAGCCCAAAAGTTTTGGTATATTTCTCACTAATTTCATCAAGTCCCATAAGTGTAACTATCATTTTCATACAGTTGACTCCCAGATCAACATATCTAGTCCTTCTTTCTCCTTTCTCTCTTATTTCAATCCTTCCATCCATTCTTTGGGTCTTTGTGGTCAAGCTATTCTTTTTTCCTGAGGCTCTACTTGTATTTATAGTGGGGTTACTCTCATCCTCTAGGTTCACCACTAGGGCTTTTCTTCACCCAAGTGTTTGTCCAAGTTTGCTATTTTCTTCTGTTTGCTCATGTCTGCAGCCTCAATTCCTTCACCTCATCCCCACCTACTTGGACAGACAACTACTGTCTCCTTCTGTATCTCTGAAATCCCCATAGGCTTCTGGCCCTTATTTCACACCTCCCAACCAGAACACCAGAGGCTTCTAGGCATCCTCTTGTTCAGTCAAGCACTGAATGGAGGAGCTTGCTGATGTTTCTCATTTGTCTTAATTAATCTTTGCTTCATGTGCTATTTTATGGCACATGTTTTTTACTGGGCTGCTTCTCAGGGGAGCTGGGCTTGGCTGAAATCTTTCACATAGCCATATTTACCAGAAGTCCCTCCAGCCTTTTATTCTGATGAACATTTAGTCTAGAGGATTACAAAAAGAAACTTTGCGAACCCAAGTCACCTCCTGATATCCTAGTCCCCTTTGTAAAGCTAATCCTCCATCCCATAATGCACTTCATCCCACTTCTGCCTCTTCGAATCTTCCTTCAAAAGCTTCCTTCAAAGCACAACTAAGGTATTATGTTCTGCACCAGACCTTCCCTAATACCCCCAGTTATTAGGACAGATTCCTTTTCATTGGATGCCTTTTATTTACTTCTCTGCATTTATACAGCATCTTCCCCAGCCCACAAGCAGAATGTGAACTCCTTAGGGCAGAGAATCCTCAGTTCTTGCCTTTTATCCCCAGTGCCTCACACATAATGTAGTATACGCTTAATAAATGTTTGTTGAAATGGATCTTAAATTATTGAACCTATTAGTAAACAGTAAGGCCATAATTACAGTAGCATTTCCTGACTGAAACCACAAAAGTCTGACTCATATGTAGAATAAAAGAATTTAATTAAAACTTTACAGCACACTTTCATTTAGAAATGATGTTGTTGTTTCTCATTGTGGGAACCACGGGTTTTATGAAATGCTTGAGAATTACTTGAAACCCTAAACAAAACAGGCTTTTGCAGCACTTTTATTCCAGCAGCTTGTTCCCTAAGGCCATCTGGTCTAGATCAACTCATGATATAGCCTCATCTCTTAAGAATTTTCTATATTATTTATGCCTATTATAACATGGCTTGTAATATGTTCTGAAAAAATGTGACCACATCTGGGGGTCGTTTAACAAATATCAATAAACCATTTATGAATGGAACCTTTATTTGAGGTGTTTTCTGATTGGTTTGCTAAACCATGCCAGTTTCAGTTCTATAGCTACATACAACACCAGTAAAGTTTTCCATCCAAATTTTCCCCTTTTTTCCACAATCTTTATTTCTTTGGCAACAAGACCTTTTCATCATGAACACAGAGTATGCCTACCCTGGCAAAATAAATAAATAAAGTCAAGAGTTATCTCCACTTCTTTGGCTGATGTATTGCCATTGCCAGAAAAATAAATCACCGAACAACCTACTCTGTATTTAGAAAGTCTTCCTTCCTTGGAAAGCAGACATCATCTGTTGACAAGACCACACTGGAGGCCTTTCCAGCGTTGTCGTACCTGGCAGAATTTGAACTCTATTAGGATAGAAAGAACCCAGTGTCTCCTCTAGTCATCTGGGTAGGACTTTGTGAAGAATAATCCTTTTATTAAGGGGATTTGTTCTATGAAGTTTGGATTCAGTCAAAGGGCCACACTTGAGGACCTAGATGGCCACATGTGGCCTCAAGGCCTCGAGGCCACAGGTTCTCCACCCCTGAAAAGTATGAACCCCTCCAGCTAGGTGGGCATCTAGGTGGCTCATTGGATAAAACACTGGGCTTGGAGTCAGGAAAGACTCATCATCCTGAGCTCAAATCTGGACTCAGACATTTAATCCTATATGCCTCAGTTTCCTCATCTGTAAAATTCGATAGAGAAGGAAATGGCAAACCACTTCAGAATCTCTGCCAAGAAACCCTAAAGGAAGTCAGGAAGAGTCAACTGAATAAACAAATGAACCACTCCCCCAAAATAGGGCAACTATTTAGATAAAAAGAACTTTGGGCCAGGTTATTTAATTTGCTACAAAATTCTACTTCCTTTACCTATACAGGCATCCTTTCAGAGATTAGCATATGAAGATGTGTCCCTTAACCCACCCATAGGCATTTACATTTGGACACTCTCATACTTTCTCGTGCTTAGCTCTGTAGAAACCGAATAAGGGTCTCAAATTTATAGGTAAGTTAAAATTTAAGAAAGACCCAATGCCGAGTTGAATTTAACAAGCCTTTAACGCTATACTGCTGGTTGTTGCTCAAAGCTAACAGCTTGCATGCTAAAAACAGCAGGCACTACACAATATAAGAAGCTACTAGTGATTTCTGTTATGCAGCCAGATCTGTTCAGACTTGCTCTTGTAACTTACTTTTATTGAAATCTTTGCAATGTGCTATATTCTTATGTCATCCTGCAGTCCTGGAAGTTGCATGTGACTCCCATGATCTAACATCACGATTCTGTCTTGGACTTGTTTCCCTTTTTTCTCAGCTACACACTCTGTTTCTGATTTCCAACTTAAATGAAAGTTTGTGGTCTAAGGTAATGACATAGAATTCTTTGGAGGTCCTTGGAAATGTATCTAAGCTCCAAATTTCTTGTGACATACTGGGATTCTTGGTTGATACAAAAGATTTGTGTGTCCAGCAACCACTCTCCACCCAGATAATTGATGTAACTAATAAATATTGTTGCTTTCAGATCTGATCACTAAACAACACTGGAGTCATTCAGTTTATTTGCTTTGACAGTCCCTATTGAGCTCACTAAGATTTATCTCTCATTGGGATATAGCCAGTTTTTCCAATCTGCTTTGTCGAGAAGGGAAAACATCCTATGAATCACTAAGATACTATATTTAAATTAAATAGGTGGAGAGGCCACTAAGCCGAATAGACCTTAGTAGGAAATACCGAGAAGGCAGCAAGGAGGCTCAGTGGACGGAGCGCTGAGCCTGGAGTCTGGAAGACCTGAGTTCAAATGCATCCTCAGTTACTAGCTTTGTGACCCTAAGCAAGTCACTTATCCCTATTTGCTTCAGTTTCCTCATCTATAAAATGAGCTGGAGAAGGAAATGGCAAACGACTCCAGTATCTTTGCTGAGAAAACCCCAAATGGGGTCACGAAGAGGCAAATACAACTGAAATAACTCAGCAACAAGAATACCAAAGATTGGCCTACTAATACGCTATTGAGACAGCTAGGATAGCTGTCCCAGAGGACAGAGCACTGAACCTGGAATCAGAAAGACCTGGGTTCAAATCTGGCCTCAGACACTGAACGGGGCAAGTAAGTCGCTTAACCTCTGTCTGCCTCAATTTCCTTGTCTATAAAATGGGGATAATAATATCAACCATCCCCCAGGGTTTTTATAAGAAGAAAATGACATCATATTTGTAAAGTGCTTTGTAAACCTTAAATACATTCTGTCATTGTTATTGACAGAGCTATGAATTGGTCTGACCATTCTAGAAAATAATTTGGAATTATGGGTTTTTTTTTAAAAATGACTAAAATGTACCTATCTTTTGACTTAGAAATCTTATTCCTACCCCAAGAAGGTTAAATATAGCAATTCTTCATTTACAGCAAAATTATTATAGCAGCACTTTTTCTACTAACAAGAACTAGAAAATGGGAGAAACTCACCAATTACAGAATGGCAAAACAAACTGTGATCCATAAATGTAATGGAAGATCATTGTGTTGCAAGAAATGGTAACCATGAAGAATATTTATTATTATTAATATTTACTATTTCCCTCTCCAAGAAGTTGGAGCCACCCAGGCTAGAGTATGCCTAGGATGTCACATCGAAAATAGGGACTACATCTTCATATCATAGTAATTGTTTCAACAATCTTTAGAAATCTTTCTTATTAAACATCCTAAGAATTCCCTGCACCTGAAACCACCATCGAGAAAAGCAACCCTTATAGAAAAGGTCCAGCTGTCCTAACCAACTGTCATCCATGTAGCAGGTAAACCGGTCTTGCTAAAACAGCATGGCACCCTGAAGGAGACACGGGAAGTGGAACAGGCCAGAAGATTCAGACCACCACCAACACCACCTTGGCCACCATCTCCCCTCAGATTCTGATGGGAACAACCTGGGATCCTGAACCCAAGAGCCCAGGGAATAACAGGGCTTAGGAATGGCGGTGCTCACCCAGGTCACTGGGCTTGCTTCTGGCCCATCTTTGAGGAAAGGAACCTTTTGTGGAAATATGACCTGGTAACTGCTTCTGCCTGTTTAGCAATCATGGCTGCTGAAAATTTAGAAAATTTAGAAAAGAAAGTCTGCCTCAAAGTCCTTAGAACTGTCCAATGATTCAGTGTCAGAAATGGTTAGGGTTAGAGTCAGAGGGTTGATGTCAATGGAAATACCACTGGAAAAGACAGGTTCCTTTCTGCTTTGCTGCTGCACTCCAAGGGCCTTTGCCTGTGATCTGCTACTTGTGTATTGTCTCCTTCTCTATTAGAATGTGAGCTCCTCGAAAGGAGAGACTGTGTTGCTTTTGTACAGGTATCTCCAGCCCTTAGTGCAATGCTTTGTACTTAATAAGCATGTAATAAATGCTTTTTATTCATTCAAGAAGAGAAGCATAAGTCTTTTTGTGGTGGCAAAAAATTGGAAATTAAGAGGAATGCCCATCAAGCAGGGAATGACTGAACAAGTTGTAGTATACGAACGTAACAGAATATTATTGTGCTATAAGAAATGATGAGCAGGCGGATTTCAGAAAAAGCTGGAAGGACTTATATGAACTGATGCTGAGTGAGAGGAGCAGAGCCAGAAGAACATTGTACGTACTAATAGCCACATTGGGCGATGATTAACTTCGATGGACTTATCTCTTCTTAGCAATGCAAGTATCTAAGACAACTCCAAAAGACTCATAATGGAAAATGCTATACACATCTAGAAAAAGCACTATGGAGTCTGAATGCAGAGCGAGGCACATTATTTACTCTTTCTCTTTTTTTGTTTGTTTGTTTCTTCTTTCTCGTGGTTTAACCCATTGGATCTCATTCTTCTTCACAACATGAGTAATGTGACCATAGGTTTAATATGAATGTATAAGTAGAGCCTATATCAAATTACATGCCATCTTGGAGTGGGGGGAGGGGAAAGATAGGGAGAAAATTTGGAACTCAAAATCTCATGGAAGTGAATGTTGAAAATTATCGTTGCATGTAATTGGAAAAAATAAAATACTATTAAGTGGAGGAAAAAACAGAAGAACAAGAACAAGAAGAATGAGAGGAAGAAGAAAAAGGAGGAGGAGGAGGAGGAGAAGGAGAAGGAGAAGGAGGAGAAAAAGGAGAAGGAGGAAGAGGAGGAGGAGAAGAAGAAGAAGAAGAAGAAGAAGAAGAAGAAGAGGAGGAGAGACAGAACAAGGACACAATAAGTACAGCAATGGAAATGAAAAGAATGACCAAAAAAATTCAAAATCCTGGATTATGATTACCAAGGTCAGCCCTAGTAAAAAGATCGTAAAATGTGCCTTCCTCTCTTTTGGGGGGATATTGCAGTGTCAAACTCAAATAATGTTTCATTGAATCTTGCTAAGACTTTTCCTCTTTTTTAAAAATTCATCGCTATAAGGAAGCCTTCTGGGGAGGGAAAAGATGTATTTGGAAACACAGGTGATATGAAAACAGAAACTAACAAAAAGTTATAAAGGAAAAATAGGAAATCCCCACAAAACACATGACACTAGCAAACTAGAGTAAAGATACCATGAAATATTAGAAAGTGATAGTTAAAGAGTGAGAAAAACCAGAGTTTGAATTACATTTCTAGCACTAGCTTTGTGGTTATATTAAAGCATTTAGTACAAGGCCTGGCATACAGTAAGTGTGAAATAAGTGTATGTTCCTTTCCCCTTCCTCCACTATTGGCAAGTCTCTGAGAGCATAACTCTTTATCTTTTAGATGAAGATAACAATACCTGTAGCACCGACATCATTGGGAGGGAGGGGGGTTGGTAAGGATCAGATAAGATCAAACTTGGGGAACTTTCTGGCACTGTATAAATAGCTCCAATTACATTCTGATCAAAATTGAATAATATGATTGTTCAATCTAATAGGCCCAGGGGTAGGAGAATACTTTAGAAATTCACAGTACTTCCCACTTGTAAAATGTCTTAATCAATTGATCAATAAACATGTGTTGAGTGCCTACTATCACAGGCATTGTGCTCACCTGGAGCTCCAAGAAGCTAGAGGATGCTCAGTGGCCACACCCCAGCAAAAAAAAATGCTGGGCAGATCAGCTAAATCCAGTTGATTTGGGCCTCAAACCTATGAACGAGTTAGGAGAATGTCTACCCCAAGCACACGAAGACTTCCCTTGTCAGAATGGGTAGATGAGAACGATTTGTTCCAACGGCCATGGAGGCAACTGAAGCAGGTGCTTTGGAGCGCTTAGAGTTTGGTCAGACATCAAAGATGGCAAGGTCTTCTTCCACTACATCCCAAGCCAACTCCCGTCCTCTTGATTTGTGGCCTGTCACTGGACTTCAATGACTGAGGAAAAGAAAATGAGGCTGATGACTTTGTGCAGCTCTGCCTCACTTAAATCTAATTCACATACAAGTCAAGACATCACCTTGTGAGAACACAAAAGGAGGCAAAAGACAGACCCTGCCCTCAAGGAGTTTACAACCTGATGGGAGAGACAATATGAAAACAAATATATACAAAGCAAACTATATATAGGATAAAGAGGAAGGCACTAGAATTAAGAGGTGTGGAGGAAGGCTTCCTGGAGGAAGTGGGATTTTAGTTGGCACTTAAAGGAAGTCAAGGAGGTGAGTAGGCAGAGTTGAGGAGGGAGAATGATCCAGGCTGAGGAAGAGCCAGAGAAACTGCCTAGAGCTAAGAGACAGAGTGTCTTGTTTGTGGAACAGATGGTAGGCTAGATTGAAGAATATGTGTCAGAGAATAAAAGGTTCTGAAGTGTAAGTGTGAGGAGACATCCTGGTTATGAAGAGTTTTAAATGCTAAACAGAGCATTTTGTATTTGATCCTAGAGGCAAATGGGAGCCACTGGCGTTTATGGAGTGAGGGGTGACAAGACAGGACCTTCAATTTAGGAAATTCCCTTTACTGGCTAAATGAAGGGTGGCCTAGAGTGAGGGGAGGCACGTGACAGACAGACCCATCACCAGACTACTGCAATACACAAGGTGTCGGGTGATGAGGGCCTGTCACTTCTTTCATAGTGCTAATGAAGTGCCAAAACAAAGGACTCTCCTCTTTCCCTAGTTCTCCCTTGCAGGATAGTGCCTGATGATTTCTAGTATCCAAAAGGCTCACCCTGTAGTCAGAAATACAAAGCTCTGGGAATCTCTGTCTTCAATGCCAGCTTACACTGGGGTGAATTTCACCATCTGGTATGTGACAATGGTACACCTCCCATCCTTATCAACATCTTCCACAGGTTTAAGCATTCAGAATAACTGGGCGATTTCCCTACCAACTGTCCCAGGGGTGCTTCTAGCAACCAACTAGGAAAAATTATTCACATTTTCATGTCTCTTTCCTATAAAAACCAAGGAAGAAAGTGAGGTGGCACTGGGGGAACTAATTATAGTAGAAACAATATTCTAAGATTATATTCTCTACAATCTAAGCTAGTTTTTCCTTTAAAAGTATTTGAAAATGACTCAGTGTTCAATAAACCAAAAAAATATATAAATTACTGAGAAAAGAACATACTATTTGATAAAAAAAAAAAAAACTTCTGGGGAGACCAGAAAGCCATCTGGCAGAAATTAGGTTTAGACCATCTCCTTATATAGTATTTCACAATATATTCTAAATGGATATACAATCTTAATATTAAAGATCACACAAAAAATTTAGAAGAGAAACAGATTATATACATCTCACAACCATGTGTAGGACATGTATTCTTAACCAAACAAGGAATAGAGGCAATTATCAAAAAGAAAAATAGATAAATTTTGTTATACGAAACTGAAAAGCTTACACACAGATAAAATTAATGGATCTAGGAAATGGAGGGAAATGGCCAAGTGGCAAAATATATATTTTTGTCAAATTTGTACAATTGTACAAATTGACAAACAAAAAAACAAATACAAAAGCCATTTTGTATTGTAGGTAAGTGGTCAAATGACATGAACAGTTTTCGAAATAATTGCAAATTACTAACAACTATATGAAAAAATGCTCTGAGTCACTCATAATAACAAAAATGTAAATCAAAATAACTGCTTTACCTCATATCTTGGCAAATTGTCAGAGACAACAAAAGATGGGAATTATGGGAAGAAAAGCCCACCAATGCATTCTCGGAGAAGCTGTGAATCGCTACAACCATTTTGGAAAGTAAATTTGGAGTTATGTAAATAAAGTGATAAACACGTCCTTACCGTTTGAATCAGAGATAGCAGTTCTAGGTTAATACCTCAAGGAAGTCATTGATAAGAAGAAAATCCCTAAAAATGCTATCCATATCCAGAGAAAGAACTGATATAGTCTGAATGCAGATTGAAGCATACTCTTTACACTTTCTTTAATTTTTTGGTCTATTTCTTCTCTCACAACATGACTAATATGTTTTACATGATTGCATGTAGGGAGAGGAGGGAGGGAAGGAGAAAATTTGGAACTCAAATTTTTTTAATGAATGTTAAAAAATGTCTTTACATGTAATTGGAAAATATAAAATACTATCTATTAAAAAGAAAGTCTCTATATGCAACAAAACATTTATAGCAGCACTTATTGTGATAGCAAAGAACTCGGGTGGGGATGGGGGAGTTGGTTGTTGTCCTTCATCTCAAAGAGGATCAAAATGGCATTACTATGTTAGAGTCAAGTTCCGATGCATCCAACTGCGACTGATCAGACCAGTTGAGGAAACTGAGGCAAACAAGGTTAAGTGACTTGCCCAGGGTCACAGTAAGTGTCTGAGATCAGATTTTAACTCGTGTCTTGCTGACTCCTGGTGCAGAGCTCCAACCATATGCCATCAGCCAAAGAAACATTGGGAAAGCTTAAAATTCTTATTTTTTGGTACAGAAAACACAAAGGCCTAACATAAGTCTCACATTGACCCATCCAAACTACTGCCTCAGCCAATGTTTTTTACCATGGGAAAAGGCCTTCAAAGGCTGGAGTAGATGAATGGAAAAGAAGGTGGAGGCTTTCTAGGAAAAGGACCTACGTGGAACCACCGGGAAGTAAACTTCATCTAATGCAGTTTTTTAATCCATTCTCGGAGCTAAAGAATTATTTCTGCTTTAGATCTAAAGGTTTTTTTCTTTCTAAAGCAAGTACAATTGTGAGGACTTGCTGCTTTATGACATTATTGACAGTGTCACTCTATCAGGCAAAACAGATGCAAAGAATTAAACAGTTTAACGCCAAAAGGGAATGGACTGGACCTCTTAAACTGCACTCTGCAGGTGTTTAAGGACTGTTCAATAATACTTTGGGTATATATTTGGGATATTTAAATATTGAAGTTTAACTTTTTTTTATTTTTAAAATTAGTAGCTATTGGGCAGAGCCAAGATGGCAGCTGGAAAGCAGGGACTAGCATGAACTCCCCACCAAGTCCCTCCAAAAACCTATAAAAAATGGCTCTGAACCAATTCTAGAACTGCAGAACCCACAAAATACCAGAGGGAAGCAGGGCTCTAGCCCAGGACAGCCTGGATAGTTGCTGGGTGAGGTCTTTTGCTCACAGAGCTGGAAGCGGAGCAGAGCAGAGCCAAGTGTGGGCAGCGCAGGCCAACCAGACCAGGAGCCAGGCAAAACAGGCCCTAGTGCCCTGAATCAGTGAGCTGTGGCAGTTACCAGACTTCTCAATCCACAAACACCAAAGACAACAGAGAAGGTTAGTGGGAAAAGCTGAGGGGAGTGGAAGGAGTTTGTGGTTG
>JAQQSZ010019027.1:0-10451 GCA_028646595.1 Phalanger gymnotis | reverse complement strand
TATTCATCTGAAATTGGAATCAAGAAGGAAAATATTTATTTCATATGAGAAGAAAAGTAAGGCAAATGAAATGAAGATGAGAACCGAATCAAAGGTAAGACTCACTCAACACTAGCAAAGTAGGAAAATGGAATCATTTGGCTAATTTAGGCCAAAAAAATTTGTGTATCTGAAGCATCAAGAAAATAGAAAAGTCTTATTTTACTTGATTCACGTAAATAATTGCTTTGCTTTTCCCTTACATTTTAGTAGTATAGATTTGGTCTAATGTATAGTAAAACTTTGGATAGGTATTCCATAGGTTAGCTGAAAGGAGCTTATATATAGTTTATGTGTATATACATTTAAACTAAGTCTACAAGGGAATTTGAAGAGCATTTACTAAGCACCTATCACATGCCAGAGACACGAAAATGCTGGAATACAAATATAGATGGAAGAAAAAGATAGTCTCTGTTTTCAAGGAGCTTATAGTCTAATGGGAGAAGACATCTCAAAACTAGAAGCTGAAAAGTAAGACAGTGGGGAAGATACCATTAATGAGGCATAGTGGAGACTCTGGAGAATCAGGAAGAGAGGCTGAAGAGGAATGATGACATGGCTGGCCTGGAGACTTTCCTTAAAATAGAGGTTCTGAGAGAAACCGATAAATGAGAGGAAAAGATGAAGGGGTGAAGTGAACTTCCAGGGTAAGGAGATTGCTATGGTATGGTGGAGGAAGTCTGAGTCAGGAGCGGAGTCTGGAAAGGAAAGAAGGAAGATATGGCTGACCTGGGTACTTTCTTTAAAATGGAAGTTCAGATTATGAGATAAGCCTTAAATAATACAACATGGGAGAACTAGTCTTTTATTCCTGATCCACTAGGCCTCTTTCCATCAGGTCATTATTTCAATTTGTCACTGAATTCCCACAATCTGTGAAATTTTGTTTTAATTTAGCATTTTTCTTATAGGGAAAATCCATATTTTTTCAGTGGTAAATTGTAGCTGGAAGGAAAAATATTTGCAGTGAAGAATATTAGAGAGATTAAAAAGGTGGGCCTCATAGGGACAAAAACTTCATAATTAATCCTACCAAAGTCCAAAAGGACTCATTTTAAAATTTTTGTAAAAATACATGTATACTTTACTCTTGGAATTAAACTGTTTTACAACATTCACAGAAAATCAATAATGCTATTTTTATGCAAAATGTTAATAAGCTCAATTTATCAATCATTTAAACATTATTCACAAAAGTCAATGGAGTTGTGAGATGAGAGTTGGGGTTTAGAAAGGATATCAAGCTGGCACAGCCATCTGGTCTAAGCCATCCATAGAGAAAATGGGTCCAGTAGTGAGGACCCAGAAGTAAACAGAAGATAATATGACTTGTTCATCACAATGAAAATGTCAGTTCAAATTTAAGCCCTTGCATCTGAGTTTAACCTTACCTCTCATCCCTTCCTCAGCTTCATTCCCCTCTGAAAGGGCATCAATTATTGACAGTTACCTACTAATATTAGTACTTCCCATCAGTTTTCACAGTTACAGGCAAGATGTGATTAAAGGATCTTCACATCACTATGGCCCATCACTACCTCAAATTCAACATGTGCTCATGTGTAGTGGAAAGAGATCTCCACAGAGATGGAGGTTGAATCACTTTTTTCTCTTAACTACCTGTGCTACCTGTGTGGCCTTAGATAAGATACTTAATCTTTCTGAGTCTCAGTTTCTTCATTTGTAAAATGAGAGGTCCAAATGAGTTCACATCCTGCCTCTGACAAATACTGCCTATGTGTCTGCATTTCCCACCCAGCTACTCTCATGGATTTCATTATTTCCAGAAACTCATCATGCTGCAAGATGAAATCAACTCTGAAACTCAGAGTTCAGCATCCCTTGCCCCCACATCCCTTCCCTCCCTGTGATTGAAGAGAGTGGATGCTAGAAATTAGAGAGCTCCTGCTAGTTCCTCCACTAGGAATTCCCCTTCATGGACTTCATGATCTCCAGAAACTAGTGATTCTCTGAGATGAATTCAACTCTGTAATTTGCTCCTCCACAGATAATTTCCCACCCTGGCTGGAAGTCATTATGTGTTATATGTGTATTGTCTTCCCCATTAGATTGTAAGCTCCTTGAAGACAAGAACTATTTTATGCCTTTCTTTGTTTCCCCAGAGTTTAGCATAGTGCCTGGTACATAGTAGGTGATTAAAAACGTTTGTTGATTCTGATTCTGTGTGACCCTGGGCAAGTCACTCAACTCCTCAATGCTTTAGCCAACTCTCTAAGGCTCTAAAATGTAGAGAAGGTGCATTGATAGAATTCTTTCACCAAGGAGTTCTCAATGAAATCTCAGATCCAAATCCACACCCTCTTGCTTTCCCTATCCCTAGCAGAGTACAAGGGAGTGGTGATGAAAGCCTGATTTATCAGTGTCAGTGGAGAGAAGGGGACAGATATAAGAAGTGTATGAGAAATAATAAGAGAGGAACTGTTTGGATATGGAGGTGAGGGAAAGGGAAGAGTAAAAGATGTCTCTGGACAGATGGATCTGGGACACTAGGAGAATGAGGTATATAACAGAAATAGAGGAGTTTGAGAAAACGGATAGGTTTAGTAAGAAAAATAACGCTTTCTATTTTAGACATGAGATTCATGGGACATAGGACAGAATCACATACTGAGATTTAGAAAAGACCATCCACTTCAGCAGTGTCAAACACAAATAGAAATGGGTGTTACATATGAATAAATAAGGACCCCCCTGGGCTGCATGTTGACTAGGTTTTAAAATATGTTATATATGTTTTATTGTATTTATATTTATTTTGTTAAATATTTCCTAATTACATTTTAATCTGGTTTCTGCTATTTTTGGAAGTGTTGTGTGGCCCAGTCAGTCTATTTGACACCTCTGAAACCTTTACTTTAAGCCCCAGCTCAAATGCTACCTGCTGCATGAAGTTTACTTTGATTCCTCCCAACTGGCCCACTAACTTTTCTGAGCATCTACTTCCTGGATAATGGATTTTATGCTATTTGCGGGGGGGCACTCTTCAAGCTAGAACAAGTGGCTAGCACATGGTGAAAGCATGAATGGTAGGTATTGTGCCAACTTGAACATTCCACTGGTGTTGCTACATGGTGGAGATACTGAATGCTATAGTCTTTGAAGCATTAAAGTCAATATCTTACTGAGAACAATGGAGAGGAACATGGTGGGTATGTACTCATAGACTGCAATGAGGAACACTGAAGAACAAGAGCTCTTAGAATGGTTGAACAAGTTGTGGAATATGATGAAATGATGAGCTTGATTATCTTAGAAAAACATGGATAGACTTGCAAGAAATAATGAAAAATGAAATCAGCAGAACCAAGAGAAAGTTGAAAACAGTAATAGCAATATTGTTTTAAGAACAACTTTGAGCAGCTAAATCACTTTGACTATTATAAATACTCAAATTAACTACAAAAGACATATCAAGGAAGATGCCGTCTGCATCCAGAGAAAGAACTGATAAACAGAATTATGTATAGAATGATTTTACATGTGTGTGTGTGTGTGTGTGTGTGTGTACTGGTAGCCATCCCTAGGATGAGAGGTAGTGTTAATGTGATTAAAGATCTTCCTTGCCCATTAATCCCCTCAATAGGTCTCAAGTGGAACTAGTTAAGGGAAGCTTGATTAGGGGAGGCTTGTTCGTAGGAAGGCCCATACCCTTTTGCTGATTAGGTCATGAGGGTTGTGAAGCCCTTGGGCTCTAAAAAGGGTATACGTACTCTGAGAGTAGCTGGTGAGTTCTCTCTCAGAACTTCAGGAGGAGAGGATGCAAGCAAACATACAGCTAGGATTTGTAAGTAAGTGTTTATGGGAAGACCCCAGCAGAGGGGAAAGTTATGGGATGACTTGGCTCTCTGCTCAATGTCAGGAGAATTTAAAGAAAGTTTCTAGTGCATTGGGTTGATTCTCTGGTGAACTTATAGGAATATATGCAGAAGAATCTCACAGGATGGGCAGGCAGCTAATGGGTCAGAGTAAGCACCTTTGGAGGGAAAATCCAAAATGATAAGTATATAGATCCATTTGTGTATTGAACTGAATTACTCTGGGGATTCACAGGAAGGAGATATTAATTCATTTAAATATTAAGGAGGACTTCATGTTTGAAGAGGCACTTGAGCTTGGTCTTGAAAGATAGTCAGGATTCTGACACGTACAGATAGATAATACATAGTTCTTATATTCAAAGAGCTCATCATTGAATTCAAGAGGCAAGATTAATACATGAAATAATTAGAAAAATTCACACAATGGTAGGTGTTTTCTTCCCCACTTTCTAGGTCATATGCTCAGTGTACTCAAATGTAGTTTTATAATGATTTGCAAATATATGAAGAACAGCATTCTGAGGAGGTTAAATTGAGGGTGTAAACTTTGACCAATGACAAACCAATGCACAATGCACTAAACAATAAAAAAGGTTTTTATATGTAAATTTTAAAAATCTTGATTATCAGACACCAAAACTTGTTGCCATGGGAGACTCTGCGTACTCTCTTTATTAGAGGAGTTTAAGAATAAGGAAGAGACATCTATAGTAGATAGCTGAAGGTAGGGGGAATAACAGGGTGATCTTTTGGGATGTCTTATAATCTTGATTTACTGAAAATAGCAGTTGAGAAAATATGTGATTCTATAATAAAATTCGAGAGCTGTTTCTAAAAGTCATGGGGCCTAGAAAAATGCTCCAAAATGGGATAAAAAACTACATAAACATTCAAAACATTGGACAGGATTATTCAATTGTTTAAGATTTAAATATTTCAAACATAAAGAAAGCACTGAGGAAAAACTGATCCTCCTGAAACCTGGCATTAGGAAATTATCCATGCTTCAGTGTTTTCTCTTCAGGCATGGGTGAAAAGTTCAGTGATTCACTGAAGTTCTCTCACAGGCATTTCCACAGACAATGTTAGTTCTTCCCTTGGATACATTTTATCTCCCTCTTTTTTCCCTCCTATTTTAAAAATAAATGTATTGTTTATTTATTTATAACATTCTTTTCTTTTTAAATTGTGAGTTCCAAATTCTCCTTCTCTGTCACCCCTCCCCCACCCACTGAGAAGGCAAGCAACATGATATCAATTATACATGTGGAGTCATACAAAACTATGGAAAAATATTTCCATATTAGCCACATTGCAAAAAAAGTGAAAAAAAGAAATCAAGAAACTTATACTTCAACTTGCACTTAGAGTTCATCAATTCTCCCTTTGGAGGTAGATAGTATATGTGTATACACATTATGTATATATATACATGTATGTCTATATACACAGGGAGAGATGTGTGTATATATTAGAGTGGGATGTATATATGTATACATATATACATACACACATTCACGTAGACATCTCTCTCTGTATATATACACATATGTGGATATGTATAGATATATATTTATATATATGTTTGTGTGTGTGTGTATACACACTGATACAGAGAGACAGAAAGAGAGAAGGGCTGGTTTGTGCAACTAAATTTGTAGTCAGAAAGCCCTGGGCTCAAATCTTGCTTGATATTGTGTGACCCTGGGCAAGTCATTTAACTGCTAATTGCCTCAGTTTTCTCATCAGTAAAATGGGGATAATTGTAGCTTTTACCCTCAAGGTTGTTGCAAAGCTAAAATGAGATAGCATTTGTAAAAATGCTTTTGCAAACTTTAAAGTGATTTAGAAATGTAGTTACAATATTGTCATGGACTAGTCATCAGCACTGAATATTCCCCAGCTATTAAAGTCACTTTATTTCTTTAAGGATTACTTTTAAAATTAAATCTATATAATATTTTGTGTGTTTTGTTGGATTTTATGTACTTTGTAGGTATTTGGAATGGTATTTCCCTTTCTATTATCGCTTCTTGGATTTTGCTGTAATGGAGTAGAAATGCTGATGATTTTGTGGATTTATTTTGTCTTAATCAGCATCATTGCTGATTCCTTAGGATTTTTTTCAGTAAACCATCATATAATTTGCTAATAAAGACAGCTATACATCCTCTTTGCCACTCTTCACAACTTTAATTTCCTTTTCTTCTCTTATTGCTATCATTAGCATTTCTTGAACTCTGTCCAATAATAGGAGGAAGAGCGGGCTTCCTCATTTTTGTTATGACAATAGATATTGTTTTTATTACCTTTCATTTTGTTGAGTTGTTACTGTGTATGATGGTAAATTTTGAAAAAATAGATATAGGCTGTGCACTTTTAATTATCTCGTATTTTTTCTGCAGCATTATAATGGTGGAAATGTTTTATGTTTTAGGAAATATTAACTGAAAACAGTTAAAATATCTATGGCAGAAAGTGTATCAAAATTGCACAGGATGAGAAACATGTATAGCTTGTCTACCTGCATGGATGGTGGGGATGTTTACACTGATAGGAGCATAGGCTTGCACAGCAGACAACTATATAAAAATGAGGAGCTCTCTGTCTCCCTTATTAGAGACAAACTGGTCATGTGTCTAGAGAATAAAAACACTTAGGAATGAGATAACTAGGTTAGGGAAAATGAGAAGGAAGGTTAAGGAGAAAAAGAGAGATAGAAAGACAGAGAGAGAGAGAGAGAGAGAGAGAGAGACAGAGACAGAGACAGAGACAGACAGAGAGACAGAGGAGAGAGACAGAGAGAGACAGAGAGACAAACAGACAGAGAGACTTTTTAAATATAAAAGAAAATTGGAAAGGGGATGAATTGCCAAAATGGTTGGGCCAATCAGAGCTCTGCCAACAATGTGTAAGTGTGCCTGTCTTCCCAGTTACAAAAACAAAATTAAAAAGAAGGGAGTATAATACAGACTATCCTGGGTATAACAATCATAGATAAAAAAACAAACTGACCTCAGCAAAATGCGCAAAAATATCTAGACCAAGAGAAATGTCAGAATAGTCTTCAAAGCAGAATGTGGTTCTCTCTCTCTCTCTCTCTCTCTCTCTGTGTGTGTGTGTGTGTGTGTGTGTGTGTGTGTGTGTGTGTCTCTGTCTCTCCTCTACCTAATTCCACTAACCAAAATAAGTTAGTTGTTTTATATGGAGGAAAGCTGGCCTGAAAATTGAGTGCTATTATGGTGATTTATTGTGAAAGGAGATAAAGCAGAGAAGAGATGATATTTGGAGGGTTGTAGCTACAAGAAGAAACACCCAAATCTTCAGGTGGTGGCAGCAAAGGAAGGGAACCAGCAGTTGGCCAGCTGCTCTACGGCTACATCTGGGGAATGAATCAGAGCATTATTTCGTAAAGGTTTTCTTTCAGGACATTTTGGCCTTTGAGGACTTTATGGGTGAGCATCATAATCTCCCAGAGGGAGCTAGTAGCTAACCAGCCTGGCTTGGGGCCTGGGCATTCTAGCATAAGGCAGCTAACTTTCCACCTGCTAGGCCCTTTATCTTCTCTCTGTGACTAACAAAAACTGAGTTATCTTTAGAACATGAAACCTCATTAAATACCTTTCAGGACTGACTCAATATCATTCAGCTTGGGAAAAAAACAAACGTTCCCTATCTTGTATATTTTTCTAATTCCCAAGAGCCAGACTGGGCAGAGGCACAGCCTAAAATTATCTCAGGCTAAGTTGGTCTGGGTTAGGTTTTTACACTAAGTTTCAAGCCACAGTGAAACTATGCTGTTTCTTCCTCGGTACATAAGAACATTCTTTTCACAATTTTCACTTACTTCTAGTCATTTTATTAAGTTACTATGAGAACATTCATGGATATTCAAGACATCTTTCTAGTTACAATACATATAAAAGACTTTTTAAATAGCATGCCAAGCATAAATAAATATATAATGTACACACCTAAGAAAGGTAATGTGGTATAATGAATAGAAATGTGGGTTAGAGCCAGGAAGACATTTATTCAATTCCAACTTCTAATATATACTTACTGTGTGATCTTGGACAAGTCACTTAACGTTCTAGTGTTCTAGGTAAGTTACCGAGATGGTGCCTGCTTTGGTAAAAGGGTTTCTTCACCCCTGCCCCGAAGTTCCCTGTATCAGTAGAATCTCAGGTTTAATCTCTGTTTTTATGTATTGTTTTCACCATTCCATTAAATTAATTCCCCCACTAAGAGATTTTATTTAGTACCAATTATTTTCTTTAAATCATATTTTAACACATATATTTTGTATTATGTTAGCATATACACACATGTATATCAGTATTTATGTTTTCAGTGTAGCAATAAACATATGTTTCTCACCTTCTGCCTGATGATGCATAATATTCAATCTGCTCAACAACTCATTCCTAGAATAGGGGTAGGATTAAAAGAGAGCTGGTCAGGCTGGATGCCTCTGACTTTCTTTTAGATTTGGGTTTTCTGGGAAGTCTTTGTGCTGCTATAATCATTGCAATGAGATGATCATGTTTCAAAGTTCTATTCTTTATTCCAGTCAGGCTGTTCTCTTCATGCTATTGCCTCTACACACACACACACACACACACACACACACACACACACACACACACATCCATACCACACACACATCATGCCACACACATGCACACACATACACATGCACACAAACACATACATACCACAAACACACCATGCTACACACATACCACACACATATACATGTGCATATACATACACATATCACACACATATGTACATATATACCACATGCATACACATATGCCACACTGTACAAATACACACCACATGCAGATCACGCATACCACACATATACACTCACGTCCCCCCCCCAACACTGTTCATTCCTTTTTCCATGTTTTTTATCATTCTAGTTCCCCTACACAAAATATCCTTTCCCTCATTTCCATTTAATGCTTCTTGTACTTCACGTCCCTAACCTTCCATGATTTCTTCATGACCCTTCCTTGATTTCTCCAGGCTAAACACAGAACTCTCTTTACACTTAGTACATTATGGTTTAGCAGTTATTCATTGTCTCATTGTTTCTTTTAGGTTGGCTTTGCTTCTCTGTAACTACACTGTAAGCCATATTAGAGCAGGGCCAGTGATCTGCACTCTTCTGTGTACCTCAGAGTACCTACCACTGTGCTTGTCACACACTCAATATGCTTAGTTGATTGCTTATGTTATGGGATTACATTTCCTCCCTTTTTAAAAGCTAACTTTTTTAAACAGGAAAAATGCACCTTTATTTCCTCTCCCTTCCCCATTCTCTCCAAATAGGAACAAAAGAAAAATAAAACCCCGTTCCAAATATACATAGTCAAGGAAACAAATTTCTGCATTATCCCTGTCCAAAAAATAATCTGTCAGTTTTTACTCTGAGTTCATCACCCCTCTAGCAGGAGGTGGGTAGCGCGTTTCGTCAATAGTCCTATGGAATCATAGGTATTTATTATGCTGATCAGAGTTTCTAAGTCTTTGAAAATTTGTCTTTGCAATATTGCTGTAACTGAGTAAATTTTTCTCTGGCTTCTGTTGCTTCACTCAATATCAGTTTTTACAAGTCTTTCCAGGTTTCTCTGAAACCATCCCCTTCATCATTTTTATAGCACAATTACATCCCACCATTTCATATGCTATAGTTTGGTCAGCCATTCCCCAACTTATGGACACTCCTCAAATTTTAATTCTTTGCCACTTCAAAAAGAGCTATAAATGTTTGCATATGTTTAGTTAGGAATTTTTTTTTTTTGCTTAAGATTAATGCCTCCCTCAATCTACTCTCCATCGATTTCTCCCTTCTCTTTCCTTCCTATTCTCCTAAGTGTATGTGTATTCTTCTCTCCTTTGACCAGTTCAGATGAGAATGAGGTTCAAATGTCAGCCACTCCTCCCACCACTGCCTCTGTGTTTGCATAGATTTCTACTTGTGCATCCTGATTATGTGAGATAATTTCCTCTAACTTTCCTTCCCCTTCTCTCCACTTAGAATAATCTCGCTTTCCATTCTTTTTAAAATCAAGACATAATAGAAACTTCCAAAGTCTTCTGTCTAACTACATTCTGTCTATGAACCCTGATGATGATAGAGTTCATAGGTCATACATGTATCACATCTCCATATTAGAGTATAAGTAGTTCATCTTCGTTTAGTCCTCTATGGTTGTTCATGTTTACCTTTTTATGTTTCTCTTAATTTCTGTGCTTGAACTTCAAAGTTTCTACGGAGCTCTGGTCATTTCATTTATCTATCTGTCTATCTATCTATCTATCTATCTATCTATCTATCTATCTATCTATCTAGCTATATATTTTACCAGGAATACTTGGAAACCTTCTATTTCTTTTAAGGTCCCTTCTCTTACCTCCTCCCTGTAGGATTTATATTCAGGCTTGTTGGCTAAGTCATTTGACTATAAGCCTACATCTTTTGCTTCTAAAAATAGTATACTCTAAGATCTTCACTCTTTTATGATAAAATTATGACTGTGGCTCCCTGGTACTTTA
>JAQQSZ010019026.1:0-10451 GCA_028646595.1 Phalanger gymnotis | reverse complement strand
AACATGAGTGTTGTGGAAGGGTTATACATAATGATACACATGTGGCCCATGTTGAATTGTTTGACTTCTTAGGGAGGGAGGGTGCGTGGGAACAGAAGAGGGGAGAGAATTTGGAACTCAAAGTTTTAAAAACAGATGTTCAAAACCAAAAGAAAAAAGTTTTTTGCAGGCAACTAGAAAATAAGATACACAAGCAATGGAGTGTAGAAATTTATCTTGCCCTACAAGAAAGGAAGGGAAAAGAGGATGGGAGGGGAGTGGGGTGACAGAAGGGAGGGCTGACTGGGAAACAGGGCAACCAGAATATATGCCATCTTGGAGTGGGGGGGAGGGTAGAAATGGGGAGAAAATTTGTAATTCAAACTCCTGTGAAAATCAACGCTGAAAACTAAATATATTAAATAATAAAATAAATTAAAGTAAAATTTAAAAAAAAAACACATGTGAGAGAAAAGGTGGAACTATACAACTCTGATCTTGTTTCTGTTTCTTTACCAGGAAAAAAAATGATCTTTGGGATGAGGAAGACATGGCAAAGTGGTTAATAAGGACTTGATAACCAAGATAAGTAGGGCATTCGTAAATCAGTACCTAGCTGTCCTCAATGAATTCAAGTTACTGGAACTGAATGAATTCTAATCCCAAAGGGACTGGAAAAAATGGCTTTTGTGACAGCTGAGAAACATTTAGTGATTTTTGAAAGGTCACGGAAAACAAAAGGAGTATATGAAATCTGGAAAAGAGCAATTGTACTGATTTTCTAAAAATAGAAGAAAGTAGAGTATGCAAACTCTAAGTCAGTAAGCTTAGTTTCAAAAGGGTGGTTACTGAGTATCTAAAACAAGAAATAGTGTTCAGTAAGAACCAGCATAAACTCCTCTTGTGTATGGAGGATTTGATCAAGAAAACAGTATGTGAGACTCATTTCCTTTATTTGACAAGGTTATTAGATTTGTAGAATAGGGGAATATTGTAGAGACAGAGTTTACCTAGACTTCACAAAAGTATTTGACAATATGTCCACAGACAAGATGAGTATACGCTGGCTAGCTGATAGAACAGTGAGGAGGATTTTGAACTGGTTGATCATCAGACCTGAAGAGTATTCTTATTAATAGATTACTTGGACTTAGGTCTGTAGTCGTGTGTACCAGGAATGTCTCCTTGGCACTGTGATCTTTAACATTTTTTTTATCAATGGCATAATGGCATCCTTGTCAAATTTTTAGGTGAGAAAAGCTGGAAGGATTGGCTAAATCATCCAATGACAGATTTAGGATCTAAAGAGATTTTGTAGGGTAGGGTATTGGGCCAAATTTGAAAAGATTAATTTTAATAGAGATATAAATATAAATTTCGGATCAAAAATACCAATTTTGAAGTACAAGATGGAGGAGGTATGCCTAGATGACAGTTTGTAAAAAAAAAAAAAGATCTAGGGGATTTAGTGGATTGTAAACCCAATATAAAGCAACACTAAGTTATGACCACCAAAAAAGACAATGGAACATTTACATTTCTGTTAATTGAAGAGGCAGACATATTCTAGATGTTATTAGATGGAAAAATTAGACATTGAGAAAGGAAATTAAATTTTTGAGCAGTTCATAATTATAATTTATAATTTCTATATGTATAACATTCCAACTTACCAACTAAAAAGGTATCGTTTACTGTTATAGAAAATTCATGCATTTTAGTAATGTATCTATGACTTGGAGAGTGGTTACCTTGAAAAAGCATGCATAGTGTTTGACATAAATGTGCATCAGAACTTACTATATGCCCAAGGATGTTACGAAACATTTGTAATATAAAAGTGTTGTTGCTTCTGAAATGTACATAAAAATGCAAGTATCCCAGTAAACAAAAGTCAATGGAACTAGTATCAATGGTTGATATCATCTTCAAGCATGCTGTCTGTATAGAGTATGTAAGATTACTTAGGAGAATACAGTCTACTAAGATAAACAGATTCTGGAAAAGCTTTGGGAGCACATGCATATTTAAGCAGTAAGACAAGACAAGGCCATGAGATACTCAAAAATATAATGACAGCTTATGTGGGATCTAAAGTTAAATGCTCTACAGGCCATCCAGTGCCTATGCATATCACCTTCCTAGATGGAAAAATCAATGTTCGAGAAAACAACTCAATGAACTTTGAAAAGGACAAGAAAAGGAATATATTCAGCAGCTAGGATGGGATGTTGACCTGGAAGGGCCCTCAGAGATCTAGTCCAGCTGCCTCACTGTACAGAGCTACAGATGTGAACTCAGAGGACATAGGTTCAAATCCCACCTTTTCTACTTGCTATTGTCTTGAACTTGGCAAGTCATTTAATATCCTTTGACCAAAGTTTCATTCAGTATTAGAAAAATGAGGGGATTGGATTAAATGACATATGAAAGCCCTTTTAGCTCTAAGTCCTATGACCCAGAAAGGGTAAATAACTTGTCCAGCCTCATATTAGTAATGATTTACAATCAGAATTCAAACCCAGGCCTTCTAGTTCCAAGGAAGTGATCTTCCCACTATAACACAAAGTCAAATTATATGTCGAGGTATATATTGACAGTAACAAACACCAGAAATACGTCCTGTTTAAAATATTTTCAATGACACAGTTATATGATTGAGCAAACTGCACTAGAACTTTGTTAGACATTGTTGTTGTTTTTCCTTCATTCTCAAAGAGGACCATGACATCAAGGAGGTGATGCCATAACATGCAAGTGAATTAGATTTAAGTGAGGTAGGGCTGTGCAAAGTTACCAGCCTCACTTTCTCCTCTGAAGTCATCTGAGTCCAGTGGTGAGATATAGATCAGGACGACTTAAGTTCCTTATTTCAGGTTATATAAAAATATTATATTTTAAATATACGATATATAACATTAAAATAATATTATAATTATCCCTTCCATATTGCAAGGATTAGGGGCATAGCACCCCCATAATCTGGAAAATCCATGTAAAATTTTTTGGCCTTCCCTTTGTACCAGAGAAGAAGTCTGAATTATTATGGTATTAAAAGATAAAATATGTTGGTATTATATAATACTACACATATATTTTATGCATTTCTGAGTTTCTAAGCTTTTTCTGTCTTGTCTGCTGGCTTTTGAATGTCATCTGTGGCTTCCACAGAACTCCCCCAAAATTCTCATTTAATTTCTTATTCTGACTCACAATAAATTGAAACCATGATAGAGAAATTCACAATGTGGAAGGGATAACTGTATATTATTATATCCTTATTTCAGGATATGTAAAAATAATAAAGATGCTATGCCTCCAAAGGGAAGCTAGGTTGTGCAGTGGATAGAGCCCTGGGCCTGGAGTCAGGAAGACTTGAGCTCAAATGTGGCCTCACTTAGTAGCTGTGTGACCCTGGTCAAGTCACTTAGCCATTTGCCTCAGTTTTCTTGACTGTAAAATGATCTAGAGAAGGAAATGGCAAATCACTTCAGTATCTCTGCCAAGAAAACACCAAATGGAGTCACAAAGAGTTAGACATGACTTAGTACTTAGTACTTAGTAAGTACTCATTGAGAAACTGTTACATGCTGAATGCTAGGACAAAACAAAATCATCAGCCCTCAATGAGAATTAATTCCATTGGACTTTGCAATCTATCCTAGCAATAGCCCTATGAGGTATATATTATAGGTATTATGTTCATTTTTCAGATGAGGATTCTAAGGCTGAGAGAATAAGTGATTTCCTCAACATCACAATACAGTTAAGGATTCTGACTCCAATTTCAGCATCTTAATGATTTCCTCTTATATTTCAGGGATTTTTCAATTGTTGATTTTTACTCGATTTTAAGATGCATTCCCTTTACTCCTTCATTCTGTGACTTGTGCATTTAGTGCCCAGTTTTACCTTCCAGTTTCATAAGATACAAGATAAGTCAGCAACACAATCTCCTATAATAAGCATTTCATTAATCAGATCATTGGGCACACATGAAGTTATTTTTAAATCTTCCTGGAAACCTCCAATTGTTACAAACAATTTACAGAAAACAATGACTGCCCCACAGAGTTTCTTTTTTTTGTTTCTAAACTCCAGTGATCTATGTTCGGTGATGCTTCACCAATTTCTTGGCTATTCTTAAATCTAATGTGAGATAAATATGCAATTTCCTCATATTTCATTCTTTTTGTGGTTAGGGGAAGGTATGATAAAAAGACAAGGGTAAAGAGGATGTAGCTAATAACTAAGAACTCAAATTTCTATCCCAATTTAAAGTTTACGAAACATTTTCGCTCAAAACACCCTTCTGAGTTAAATAGTACAAGTACCATTATCCACATTACAAAGATGAGGCAATTATTATTTAAGGAATGTTAAAAATTAATATACTGCTATACTTAGAGAGATAAAGGAGCAGTACCATGGGATTTTGAAGCAGCGAAAGACCTTTGAGATTAGTTTTCTATCTATAAAATAAGAGATAACCTCCAAGGTCCCATCTAGTTTTTTATCCTATGCTCTTCTAGTCCAACTCCATCATTTTATAACTGAGGAAACTGAGGTTCAAGGGTAAGTTAGTTTTCCGGGGTCACACAACCAGTAAGTGTCAGGGACAGAATTTCAACTCAGGTCTCCTTACTCCAGAAGAAGTACTCTTTATATCGTATGACATTGCCTCTTATAACAAACATTATAAAATAAGTCCTACTTGAAGATATTAATTTCACAATGTTTCTGAGTCAGAGGAGACCTCAATATCAATGAGACCAATCCATTTCTGGACAAGAATCCTCTTTAGATATGAGTTACAAATGATCCAGGCTTTGCTGCAAATCCTTTCATGAAGAGTAGTCCCACTATTTCCTGAGGTAGTCCATTTCACTTTTATATATTTCTTTTTGTTAGGAAATTAATTTTTTGTATTGACTCTAAATCTGTCTCTGTAACTTCCATCCATCGCTTCATCCTCTGGGACAAAAGAGGGAAAATTTGATTTCTCTTCAACATAACAACTCTTCAGATTCTCCAAGACAGCTATCGTGTAGCCCTTACTCATCTCTTCCAGGCTAAACACTTCTGATTCCTTTAAACAATCCTCGAGCATTCTGATCTCAAAACCATTTACCACCTTCTTCTCCCTCTTCTATACACTTTCCAGCTCACCATAGTCCTTTTCAAAATGTGGTGTCCAGAACTGCACTAATGTGGTCTCACCAGGGCAGAGTAAAGAACTATAGTCACTTCTTTCAACAACATCTCACATGAGACTTAATCTCTGGATCAGATTGCTGGACTCAGAACTGCTGGCCTATTCTTGACCCACAGGTTACCACAAGTCTTCAAACTCCCTCTTTCATTCCCCAGGGACTGATAGGAACTGCAATACAAAATCCATTCCTAATCCAAGATCATTTGTCTTAGGCTCTGTCCACATTATAGCAAGGGAAAGGAAGTATTGTGAATTGTTCAGTTTAATTCTTCAATGCAGACAGAAAATTTCAATAATTCAGATCGCCGATATGGTTCGTGACTCAAATGAACTTGGTAACCGCCTAGTCTTACTTTCATTTTCGTTGGGCAATACTTGCTTTTAAAAATCCATATTTGGTCTTTTGTATTACTGTCCAAACCAGAGAATCTAAATCAGTAAAGCCTTCTTGCCTAGGGGAAAGCTGGCTTGAATTAATTAGCATAGCTGTATAAATGATGCCAGGCCAGAGGAGCATTCAAAGGCAAAATCCCATTATAATAAACTCCATGGGGCCATCTAAACTGTTGTGTTATGATGGAAATGTGTTAAAATGAATACACCACTAGAAACCACATTACTAGGCTATGGCATTTAGAGTTAACATAGAACAGACACCTGATCCCTTAGGAGTGGATTAGGAGGTGAAAGAACTCAGAACTGTTTTTTCTGTACATGCCTATATTTATTTAACTGAAGGAGGCCATAGAGCCCAAATTGTTCCCCCCCACCCACTTATCACCCTCACCAATCAGTGACCTTGTCCTGTCTGTCTTTGTCACTTTTCTTCTACCTGAAACATTTGCTGTCATTTATTTACACATAGAGTATCAGAAGTTAGATTTGAAAACAGAGCATGATTCCAAATCTAGTAGCTTTTTCCAACTTGCCATGCTTTCTGTTTCTAAGAGACGAATTTTCTTTTGGTTGAACAATTGAGAAGTGAGTACCCTGTTCCCAACAGTAAGTGCTCATGTCTCTTGGCAATATGTCTCACCCCCATCCTCCTTTACTATTCCCATTGCTACCATCCTGATCTAGGGTCCCATTACCTCAAGCCTGAGGTATTGTAGACAAACTTAGAGCTGACTGCTCCGGTCTCCAGTATCTTTTTCCTCTAATGTTGCTCTATATCAGGGACTCGATCTTGTGTGTGTGTGTGTGTGTGTGTGTGTGTGTGTGTGTGTGTGTGTGTGTGTGTTGTGGATCCCTCTGAAAGGCTGGTGAAGCCTAGGGACTTCTTCTTAGAATGTTTTTTAAATGCAAAATAACAAAATACATCGGGTCACAAAGAAAATCAATTGTGTTGAAATAGAGATATCAAAATATATTTAAAAAAAACCAAGTTCATGACCCCAGGTTAAGAAATTCTCCTCTGAATTAGTCTTCTTAATACACAATTGGGATCATGTCTCCCTTGCTCAAAAATCTTCATTGGACACACACACATACCCATCTATCATCTATCTATCAATATATCTATCTGACTATAAAATGGATCTATATGGTGGGGTATATGTGTGCATACATACATATAATTGTATATACACACATATATTTAAACATAAATATGCACACATATATATTTGTAAATAAGTATATATGTATATAAGTATATATTTACATAGAGGCAGCTCAGTGAGTTCAAATCTGCCCTTAGACGCATAATAGCCGTGTGACCCTGGGCAAGTCACTTAACCTCTGCCTTAATCCACTGGAGAAGGAAATGGCAAACATTTCCAGTATCTTTGCCAAGAAAAGTGCATGGATCATGTGGTCCACAGGGTCACTAAGAGTTGGACACAAATGAACAGCAACAATATATGGAAATATTCCTGTGTGTGTGAATGTATGATACATACACACTCCATGTCTTGCTCTCAAGGATTTTAGTTTAAAAATATAAGTACATCTATATACATGCCTAACACAATGCCTCGCACCTACTAAGTATTTAATAAACATTTTTTTGATAGAGAAATGGACAATGTGCTATGTTAATCCATATTTCCAGGTAGCAAGATAAAGAAAGACTGCATAGAAGTGACCTTCTAACTGGAAGTGGAAGAATGGGAAGAATTTCAATAGAATGTGATGAAAGAGGAAGACATTCCAGGCACAGTGAATAGTATGAGCAATTGTGGTCAGGAAGTAAATTGTAGACCTCATTTAGAATATCAGAACAAATTGAGTTTGTTTGGGGCAAATGTTTACAAAAGGAAGATTAATGTGAGATAAAGATGGAAAAATGATTGCACCTAGATTGTGGAAGGTCTTGAGAACCAGCCCAAGGAGTTTAGACATTTTTTCAGGAGGTAGTATGTGAAGTTAGCAATTTATACATACATACATACAAATGTATGCACATGTGTATGTATTGTTCAAGAACTTTCAATGAATATATACATGTACGTATACATATATTTATACAGTCTAAAACCTTATATGGATGTATATGTATACACAGAATGTTATGTATACACAATATACCCATATGCATCTTCTTAATATACAATTTGGATCATGTTTCTTCCTCGTGTATTCTTGCATAATACACACACATGTATTTCAGTGAGTGTATGTATACACTATGCATGTGTATATGTATATGTATATATATACATATGTGTATATGTATGCATTTATCTCTCTTAATATCTAGCACAACATATGACACATGCTACTAGTCTATCAGGGCAGCTAGGTGGCACAGTAGGTAGAATGTCTGGCCCGGAGTAAGAAAAACTCATCTTCCTGAGTTCAACTCAGGCCTCAAAAATATACTAGCTGTGTGATTCTGGTCAAATCACTTAATCCTGTTCACCTCAGTTTACACATCTGTAAAATGAGCTGGAGAAGGAAATGGCAAACCACTCAAAGTAATTTTGTCAAGAAAATCCCAAACGGGGTTACGAAGTCAGATATGACTGAAATGACTGAACAACTACAATAAACTAGTCTATCAGTGTTTGATCTTTAGCAGTGTGGGAAGGCAGAATACATCATTTGGAGTCAGAACACTTGGGTTTAGATTCCAAGTATTTTCCCTTTTCTGGAACTTATTTCCGTCAACTGCAAAATGAAAGGATTGGACTGGGTGAATGCTAATGTCCTTTCTACTTCTAAATCTCGCAATCCTAGCAACGTTACTACATGGAGATAAAGGGCCCTGAGGATCTTTTTTAGTTAGGACAAATTATACATACAGATGGAATTGAAATCTATATGTATGATTCGATATGTACGAGTTGAGCTTACTTGCCCTAAATTACCTTCCTTAGCACCTGTCCTGGACTTTGAAGTCCACCATCAGAGGTGCATTCTTTTTGGTCTGGAAAATGTTAGCATTTCCAGAGTGTTTATTAAAGTGTATCTGCTCCAGGAAGGAAGAAAGGGATGGGTACCCTGGGCCATTATTAGTCAACACTTTAGAGTGCTTATTAGCTGATTGTCAGCTTAATGTAGAACTGTTGCTGGGTTGGAACCAAAGTGCCCTGCTTTTTATTATAAGTTGCTGAACATCAGGACATAAAGACTGAGAACACATGTGCTGAGTTAACTGTTGTAATCAAAACCGACAACAAAGTTAACATATTTAAGGATATACATAATCAATACTATACTGCATGGTAATTAGCCATAATTGGTAAGCAATTCAAGGGAAGGATTGAAATTAGTATCACTTTTACATAACTGAACTACATTCTTAGTTTTTCTCCTTTAACTTTTTCAGTTTAGTGTGCTGCAGTGGAAAGAAGAACATTTGGGTCAGAATCCCTCTGTGTTGGTTCCTACCTGCTGCTTACTGTTGGCCGATGGTTAGAGCCAACATGATATAGTGTAAATAGCACTGGCTTGTAAAATCAGAAGACTGGGGGTTCACCTCCCACCTCTGCCACTTACAATCTGCCAACTGACATTGGGTAACTCATAACTTTCCAGGGTCCCAGTTTCTTCATTTGTAAATGAGATACTTGAATTAGATTGCCTCTAAGATCTGTTCTTCCTGTGTCGACTGAGGATCCTATCAGTATTCTCAGATCTGTGGCTTCTTCCTCTATAAAATGAACAGGGTTGGACTAGAGAACCTCCACCTTAAATCTCTTTTGAATTGCACACAGATCTTGGGAGTCATAAGATCTGAATTTGAATTCCGGGTCTTCCATTTCCTATCTGTGTGATGTTGGGCAAGTCACCTAGCCTCTCTAGTCTTAAGTTCCTCACTTGGAAAATGAGAAGACTGAACTAGATGATTTCTAAGGTCTATTTTTCTTCCTTGATATGATGCAGTCCTCCACTAAATTCCTTTGTTGAAGCAATTCCATGGTGTGAAGGTGGGATCTCAAAGACTGACAGCAGAGTGCAAGCTCTGGCACATTTTGGCAAGGTGAGAAGGCTTTATAGAGACTTAGTGCATGTCTTTGGTTAAACTCAGAGAGGATAAACAGGAGAACAATGGCCACCTACCAGAGGGTGAATTTGGGTTGGATTTGGCTTTTTTGCCACTGAAACTTATGGAGATTATACAGAGATAGCATGGCACAAAAGGATTGGATCTGGAATTTGAGTCTTAAATACTGAGTCTCCCTTACAATCTATGTGACCTTGGCCAAGAGAAGAAGTTTGATGAAATGGATAGACTGTTGAACTGTTAGTCAGGAATCTTGCTTAAGAAACTTACTATATGGGGGGGGGCAGAGCCAAGATGGCGGCTGGAAAGCAGGGACTAGCATGAGCTCCCCACCAAGTCCCTCCAAAAACCTATAACAAATGGCTCTGAACCAATGCTAAAACTGCAGAACCCACAAAACAGCAGAGGGAAGCAGGGCTCTAGCCCAGGACAGCCTGGATGGTCTCTGGGTAAGGTCTATCCTGCATGGAGCTGGGAGCAGAGCGGAGCTGAGCTGAGTGGAGCAGAGCCTAGTGTGGGTGGCGAGGACCAACAAGACCAGGAGCCAGGTGGAGTGTGCCCTAGCACCCTGAATCAGTGAGCTGCAGCAGTTACCAGACTTCTCAACCCACAAACACCAAGGACAACAGAGTAGGTTAGTGGGAGAAGCTGCTGGGGACTGGGATAGAATTTGCAGGTTTGGCCACCACCCTGGGGGCAGCAGAGGTGGGGCACCTTTAGAACTACAGCTGCAGTTGCTTCTGGCCCCAGGCCCACCTGGTGGGAGGAATTAAGTGGTGGATAAGAGCAGGAGTGAAGAGCCTGCTG
>JAQQSZ010019025.1:0-10451 GCA_028646595.1 Phalanger gymnotis | reverse complement strand
ACAATGACTTGTAAAGGAGACCAAAAAAAAATACTGAAGAAAATAACACCTTAAAAAATAGACTAACTCAAATGGCAAAAGAGCTCCAAAAAGCCAATGAAGAGAAGAATGCCTTGAAAGGCAGAATTAGCCAAATGGAAAAGGAGATCCAAAAGACCACTGAAGAAAATACTACCTTAAAAATTAGATTGGAGCAAGTGGAAGCTAGTGACTTGATGAGAAATCAAGATATTATCAAACAGAACAAAAGGAATGAAAAAATGGAAGACAATGTGAAATATCTCATTGGAAAAAGCACTGACCTGGAAAATAGATGCAGGAGAGACAATTTTAAAATTATTGGACTACCTGAAAGCCATGATCAAAAAAAGAGCCTAGATATCAACTTTCAAGAAATTATCAAGGGTAAATGCCCTGATATTCTAGAGCCAGAGGGTAAAACAGAAATTGAAAGAATCTACCAATTGACTCCTGAAAAACATCCCAAAAAGATAACTTGTAGGAATATTGTCACCAAATCCCAGAGCACCCAGACCAAGGAGAAAATACTGCAAACAGCCAGAAAGAAACAATTTGAATATTGTGGAAACAGAATCAGAATAACCCAAGATCTAGCAGCTTCTACATTAAGGAATTGAAAGGCTTAGAATACTATATTTCAGAGGTCAATGGAGCTGGGATTAAAATCAAGAATCACCTACTCAGCAAAAATAAGTATCATGCTCCAAGGCAAAATATGGATTTTTAATAAAATAGAGGGCTTTAAAGCTTTCTCAATGAAAAGACAAGAACTGAATAGAAAATTTGACTTTCAAACACAAGAATCAAGAGATGTATGAAAAGGTAAACAAGAAAGAGAAATCATAAGGGACTTAATAAGATTGAATCATTTTGCTTCCATTCCTACATGGAAATATGATGTGTGTAATTCAGGAGACTTTTCTCAGTTTTAGGGTAGTTGAAGGGAATATATGTCTATCTGTCTATCTATCTATCTATCTATCTATCTATCTATCTATCTATCTATCTATCTGTGAGAAGCCAAATTAAAACCTATTCCAAAATCTTGCTTGCTGCTCAGGCATCTAGAATTATTATTTTTTGAATATACTGGAAGTATTTCATGAAATTTTACCACTGACCTTTCCTTTAGGCCTAGATGCTGGAATCTATTCTAAGCTTTATTATTGTCTGTTTCAAGCTTCAAGCTATGGCCTGAGACAAGTGTAGTCTCCCTGCTGACTAAGGAAAAGAAGACACATGGACACACTTATCAGATTCCCTCTGAATTTTTTTTCTGTACTGAACAACTATAGTTGTTTCAATTGAACCTCATATGAAAACAGCTCGAGGTCTCAAATCATCCTAGTTTCCATTTTCTGGTCATTCTTCGGCTTACCAGAAGTACTACTAGAGCAGCAAAGCATTATTCTTTATCAGAAAAGAGAGCACTCCTAAATAGAAAATATACATAAAGAATATAAACCTAATTTATTTTTAAAAATAGGAAAATTATTAAAATTTAATAGTTATTAATATAAATATGTATATTAGTTCAAATGTATAATTTTCAAAATTATATTTTTAAATTTTAAAACTATTAAAGAAACCAAATTCAAATTATTTTTAGATTATATCACTCTTATTTGCCTTTACTAATGTATTTCATGCAAGCCAAAATATTAAATGTATTTATTAGCAATAATAACAATACTAAGAATATTGCACTCTGCCTTTCCCCCAAGATGGGGCCAAAGGCAAAGAAGGAAGCTGGTGCCCGCCCCCCCCCCGAAGACAGAGGCCAAGTCCAAGGCCTTGAAGACCAAGAAGGCAGTGTTGAAGAGTGTCCATAGCCACAAAAAGAAGATCTGAATATCACCCACCTTTTGGTGACCCAAGACACTAAGACTTCGAAGGCAGCCCAAATACTCTTGGAAAAGTGCCCCTCAGAGAAACAAGCTGAATCACTATGCCATCATTAAATTCCCCTTGACCACTGAGTCTGCTATGAAGAAGACTGAGGACGACAACACCCTAGTCTTCATTGTGGATGTCAAAGCCAACAAGCATCAGATAAAGCAGGTGGTAAAGAAGCCGTATGATATCGATGTGGCCAAAGTCAACACACTTATCCAGCCTGATGGAGAGAATATGGTTTATGTCCGACTTGCTCCAGACTATGATGCTTTAGATGTTGCCAACAAAATTGGAATCATCTAAACTGTGTCAAGCTATCCCACTCCACCTACAATAAAAAGTTTTCCAGTATTAAAGAAAAGACCATTGGACTCCATCCATTCCCATAATTATTCTCCCCTAAAACATCAAGATATTGAAGATGTAATGACAGTGTATCAGCCAATGCATAAGCACTACATGGAATCCTTAAAATTATTTTTAAAAATTTAGGTTAGATTCAAACTCCCTATTACTATTAAATCCTTGGATTTCATTAAAGGACATAGGGGAAGTACATTTGAAGAAGTGGGCCACATACTTTATAAAAACATGCTTTTTAAATAAGCAGGGCTTTTAAAAGAAGCTAACTGCCTCATTTTTGAAGTTGAAGCACAATATCATTAAATGGGTATAATATAGCTCAAAATCCTTCTCTGTGGAGTCTGAATTGATGTCAAGTCCAAATGCTGGGGCTACAAGTAGTTACTTCCTGGGAAATACAAAGGTAATGATTGAAACAGCATGCAGCTGAGCCAACTCTTGCCCAGGTGTGACACCAGGAAAATTTAGTTAAATGGGTAAACTGCTGCTTCTCAACAGCCTGTTTTTGGAAAGTACGAGCCTAATTTCAAATGCTAAATCTCTGAAGTTCACTTTGACTGTAAAGTAAAAAGGAAAAATTCTGACTATATATAGAATTATATTTGCCCCTGGTGCATTGGCTGAAATATTTTATTAATGTACTTAAAATATAATAGTTACTAAAATATAGGAAAGTGAAATACAGCAAGATATTAACAACATGTGACACCCTAAGAATTACAAAATATGTTTTGTAAAGTCATGTTGTACAAGACAGGTAACTATACATCTAGTGCCAGTGATTGACAAAATGCTGAGCTTAGCTTAATAAACACTTATTGATTATTCATAGAACTGAAGTATATGTTCCTTTTAATGAGAACATTCACATTTTTACAAAGTCTCATAGCCAGAAATTATAATGATATTTATTTTAATTTGTGAAGTTGGAACTTATAGAAAGTATTACATGTTTAGTAGTAAAGGCTCAATATCTTTCATTTCCTCTATAACCATATAAACTTAATATTCATAAGTTATCTGCTGATGCAAAAAAGCAAAATTATTTTGGCTATTTCTGATTTTTTGTTTGTCTTTACAATTTAGAGGCCCTCATGTTTGCATACAAGCCCAGCATTTATATGTATAGGAGAATAATTGTGCCTCTGGCTAGTGCCAGAGTTCCCTTTGACTCCTGCAAAATCGAGAAGTAAACATTATTTCTATTTGCAGAGAACTTCTAGAAACCATTTCTACCAGTAGCTCTAACCTCACACAGAAGTACAAAATCAGAGCTGCCAATAAGAAGAAAAAAGGAATTCCTTTTGACTACTCATAATGAACATTATGAACATTGAAATGAGTGAAAGGGAAGAATTTAGAAAGTAATATATCATTAATTGCCAAACAGATATTATGTAGACAAGTGATGTAGGATTTTAGAGAAGATGGAAAAAACACTGCACGTTAGAGTGGACTAGAAAGGCTACATGGACCATGAATGATTGAATTGAATCTTCAGGGAGTATAGGAATATGTGGAGAAAATATTGCGATGATATCACTAGCCAGAAAAAAAAAACTTGAAAAAAGTAGAGGTGAAATAAATATGCTTGAAGAACATTGAACAGGAGCACTTATCTTAAGACAACAGAATTTGAGAAAGTGATTAAATATAGGGCTAGAAAGGTATCTTTTGTAGAAGGTACATTGTACCTGGAGTCAGAACATAATTAGAGTTTTTTTTTTTTTGCTTTACTGAATATTAACCATATGACCTTGGACAACTTACTTAGCCCTTCTAAGACTATGTTTTGTTTCTTTTTTCACTTGTAATATGGGAATAAACATGCTTATACTATCTACTTTACAGAGTTGTTGTGAGGATAAAATTGGATAATAGTATATACAACACATGTAGATGTAAGCTAGGATTATATTTTTTTTCAAAATTATTACTGATACTATATTCTGTATACCTGAGTTAGCAATTGTAATAGAAATGAAGGGATCTATACAATAGATATTTCAAATGAAATACAGACAAGATTATTTGGGTTTGGGGAAGAGGGAAGAATGAGCATAGGTGTTTAGGAACATAACACCAATTATACAAACAAGTAAGTTTGGAGACACAACTCTAGCATGAAAACCATTATGTGTTTTAAATCAAAGCAGCTATATAGTGTTGTGGTTAAACTAATAGACTTGGAGTTGGGAAGACATGAGTTCAAATCCACTTCATATATTTACTATCTATGTTACTAAATCTTTCTCAGCCTGTTTTTTTTAAATTCTATAATGTTAAAGATTATTTATCATCTATAATATCATCTATGTTAAAGGGTTGTTGTGAGGCTATCATAAGATTATATACATATATATGTTTTATATACATATATATCAATCTTTATAATGCTATATAAATGCTATTATTAGTGATGATGTACTGCATATAGTTGGAAATGCTGGACTAAAACTTGAGAAAATTTAAATCTAGAGATATAGATTTGGTAGTAATTTTCAGACAGGTGATGGTTGAAATTATGATAGAAGATGAAGTAAGTCAACAAACATTTAAGTGCCTATTATTTGTCAGAGACTATGCTAAGTTTTGAGGATAAAAAGAAAGGAAAAAAAATAAAGCACAACTTCTACACTTAAGGAGACCTATAGTGGGGAAAACATGCAAAGAAGTATGAACAAACAAGACATATAGAGGATGAACTAGAGATAATCTCAAAAGCAAAGAACAATAAGAATGGCTTCTGGAAGAAAGTGAAAATTCAGTTAAGAATTGAAGGAAGCAAGGGAAGCCAAGAAGCAGATCTGAAGAGAGATGTTAATGGGAAATATACACCTTATGTGGGAAAGGACCTTAGATATCATAACTCAAATTCATCTTGCTCTATGTAGTTGTCTACATGTTGTCACCTCCAATAGACTGTGAGCTCCTTGAAATCCGGCACTGTCTTTCTTTGTATTCCCAGCACTAAACACAGTACCTAGCTTTTAGCAGGAGCTTGAAAATGATCCTTAATTATCCCTAAGTAAACACAAACTTTACATGTAAAAATAGTAGCATATTGCAGCTACTAACATGTTTCATTTAATCTCTGAAATCTATTGTGTTACCATATTTGTCATGCTAATATCATGAAACTAGAAGTAAATTGTGAATAATTGTCACAAAGGGCAGACACTATCACCTAGATAATTGTGCATAAAATATTATTATAGCAAGACTGCCTGAATGCTTATAGCAGAGTAGAAAAAATGAACTAGGAAAAACAGAGGAGACAAGTATTTCTTTTTGCTCTTAAAATCTTTAGTACAGCAGTCCAGGGTCATATTTATTGAGGCATGCAATTTTACATGACTCAGTCTGCAAAGACATTAGCATATTATAGTAGTTCAATAATAATGTTCATAAACATAATTGATAAGAAAATAAGTCAATAGATAATGGGTAAATCAAGTTCTGAGTACTTTGGAATAGAGAGGAGTGGTTCAGTGGAAGAGGTTTAATTTGAGCTGTCAAGAATTTGATGTCAAGCTGTCAATTTGATGTTTAATTTGATGTCAAGAATCAAGCGGTAGGGCAAGGGATGAGACTTCTAGGTAAAGACACATGAATGCAAAAGCAAAGAATTGGAGACAATAATTGCTAATATTTATGTGGGGGCAGCTAGATGTTGCAGTTGATAGAGGATTAGACCTGGAGTAAAGAGGACCAGAATTCAGATCTGACCTCAAACACTTAATGGCTATATGACCCTGGGCAAGTCACTTAGTCAACCCTGTTTGACTTAGTTTCTCATTTGTAAAATCAACAGAGAAGTAAATGGCAAGCCATTCTAGTATCTTTGTATGGACACAACTTAAATGAATCAACAACAAATCTTGTGTATAGCATTTTAACGTTTGCAATGTGTTACACATATACATATGCATATATATATGTGTGTGTACACATATATATCCAATACATATATATTGCTATATATGCAACATATATATGCATATGTATATATGTACACATATATACATATGGATATATATGTACATATATATATAATCCTTTAATTTTCCAAATAACCCTCTGAAATAGGTATTATTATCTCAATATTGCCTCCAAATAATCCTACATGTTTATTTTATGATTACAGCTATTTGCATTATTTACATGTGTTTTCTCCCATCAGAATGTGAACTCCTTGAGGGTAGGTTTTTAATTTGTTTGTTTGTTTGGTTTTAGTCATTCACTGTATTTTCAGTGATTATCACAGGGGGATAAATGGAAAATAGTAAGCTCTTAATGCCTGCTGAGACTTGGCTTGACAGATTTAGGAAACTAAGAAAGGGACAAGTTAAGTAAGTGATTTGCCCAGTATCACCCAATTAAGAAGCATCTGGGCAGTATTCGAACTGTGAAGTTCTTGACTCTAAGTCCACCATTCCCTTCATCATGTTAGCTGACATGAAAATTGAATTTTTTTGGGAAAAGATTAGGAGGTGAATGGGTCTGCCTAAGAATGGAGGTTTTGTCTGAGGAGTGATGTGAAATAATGCTGGGTAAGTAGGTTGAGACTATGCTGTGCAAAAGCTTTAATAATACAAGGTTTCCAGAGTAGCAGTACTCATTTTTTTTTGGTGTCAGATCCCTTTGACATTCTTAATAATATTGAGGACCTCTCTCCACTAGAGTTATTGTTACATATATCTATTGATATTTACCCTATACAGATTAAAATATCTTACTATTATTAAGACTACAGTTTTAATTCACAGACCCTCTGAAAGAATCCTGGGGATTCTCAGATGCCCCCAGACCACACTTGGAGAATCACTGGTTCAGGAAGAATTATCTTTAGTTAGATTCTGAAGCAGGGAGTTACAGGGATCCAAGGATAATCCTGAGTACATTGGATGTCTGGAGAAGGGAGGCAAGGATAATGAAAGAAAATCTTTGCATACCTCACAATTTTCATCAAGGTCAGCCCAGTATCTTGTCTACTACACTATGCTGTTAAAATAATTAAGCTCAGCAATCTTACCTCGACTGAATTATGAGTTTTACTAGTTTAATATAATAAAACATCTGTAAACTTCCAACCTAGTCCAAATCAATTTTAGCCGAATAAGTTTTGTTTCCATTAAAGTTTCCTATATTTCACTTACCAGAAGCCTAAAAATTTCCAACTGAACTCAGCAAAAGCGACTCTGAATACTTAAATGGCAAAGAGAACACCTAGAAGGTAATCAACGCTTAGTAAAAAATGCTGCTCAGTGGGATTTGGACTGATCTTTGTACTCTTAGCCATTCATTTTTTAGAGCTACTGGATAGAAAGTGGAAATTCAGTGACACTGCAACAAGAGGTCATTTTCTGCCTGGAGAACCTCCTCATTAAGTTTCAATTATTTGGCCAGTTTGTACAACAACAGTCTTTCAGTCTTCCTTACATTCCTAACACATGTAGGTGGTTAATGTCTCTCCACATATGTTTCGCAGCAGGCTCTGAACTATTAGAGCACTTTAAACTAAAAGTCCTTTTTTCAGTAGAGCATGTAAATGTGACCCCCGTTGGGTGGCGTTTCCAGAATACATTGAGCAAGGTGAACCATGGTGGAAGGCATGCTTATTAAATTACATTGGCAGTACAGGGGAACAAAAAGACCACACATCATGCTCAGTGATATTTGCTTGTATATTCTGAATATGTTCAGAAGATGATGATTCTGGAATTGCCTACTAGGTGATGAATGTTATAAGCTATGCATAGCAAATAGCATTTTAAAATGATATTCTATTAAACTGCAATGGTGACTATTTAGGGGGTTTACTTGGCTTCTCCGATGGTGCTGAGAGGCTTATCATTCACTAAACTCATTCTAAAATACCCTGTTTGATACTTTCCAGGTGGAAAACGCAAACAAAATTTAAACTTGTCTAAATTTCAAAAGATTTGTTTTGAATTTCTAATTGGTCATTTATAATGTGACATATTTTCAATCAGTTTCCTAATAACATTAGCATCAACTAAATAATTACAGTTTGTCACTCTATGATAATATGTATTTGGCTTCATGTAAGTAGAGCAACTACTGTTATTTTCCTTTTATTAATAAAGACATCGAGGTTTAGGTATCTCATGTAACTTAACTAAACTGGTTAGTTGGAATTATAAAGTGAGTAATCTTTTAACACAGTTATCCAGTGCAATGGATACTGGACTTGGAGTTAGGAAGAATGGAATTTGAATTCAGTCATGGCCACTTACCAGCTGTGTGATCTTGGGTAAGTTACTTAATGTGTCTCTGTCTCAGCATCCTCATTTGTAAAATGAGGACAATAATAATGCCTAACTTTAGGGTTTTTGTGAGGATCCAATGTGATAAAATTGCAAAGTACTCTGAAATCTTAAAATGCTATGAGTGAGGAAGGATTTGAGTCCAATTCTTCCTGACTCCAATTCCAGTATCTTGTCTACTACACTATGCTATTCATTTGCATATTATCTCAGATCTTGTCTAGTCAAGTAAGACTACAGAAGAAATATCATCTCCTACGATCTGGATGTTAAACTTCTCCAACTAATTGGCACAGTGGAATGGGCCCATGCACTGGAGTCATGAAGACTTGAGTTCAAATTTATCTCAGACACTTAATAACTAACTGTGTGATCCTGGCCATATCATTTAACCTCTGTTTGCCTCAGTTTCTTCACATGTGTAATGAAGGTAAATAACAACATTTAATTCTCAGGCTTATTGTGAGAAACAAATTAAATAATATTTGTAAAAAGCTGATCACAGTGCCTGACAAATTGCAGGCACCATAGTAATGCTTATTTCCTTCCATCTTCTCATTCAGATTAATGGAGATTTTTGTTTGTTTTTGCTTTGGTCAACATGCTTGCAGTCCACTAAAATTTTCAGATCTCTTTTTTACAGATTTTTTTTCTTTTTTTGAAGTTTAATATTTTTATTTAATATTTTAGTTTTCAATACTGATTTCCACAAGATTTTGAGTTAAAAAATTCCTCCCCATTTCTACCCTCCCCCCATTACAAGATGGCATATATTCTGATTGCCTCATTCTCCAGTAAGCCCTCCCTCCTGTCACCCCCATTCCCCTTCCCCATCCCCTTTCCCTTCACTGTCTTACAGGGTAGGATATATTTCTATGCCCCATTCACTACATATCTTGTTTCTCAGCTGTATGCAAAAACAACTTTTTCTTTGAGCATCTGCTTTTAAAAATTGGAGTTCCAAATTCTCTCACCTCTTCCCTTCCCAACCACCCTTCCCAGGAAGGCAAGCAATTCAACATAAATTACATATGTATCATTATGTTAAACACTTCCACAATACTCATGTTGTGAAAGACTAACTATATTTCCTTCCATCCTATAATGTCTCCCTTTATTCAGTTTTCTCCCTTGACCCTGTCCCTTTTCTAAAGTGTTTGCTTTTGATTACCTCCTCCCCCTATCTGCCCTCCCTTCTATCATCCTTCTTTTTTTATCTCCTTGCCCTTACTTTCCTGTGGAGTAAGACACCCAATTGAGTTTGTCTGTTATTCCCTCCTTAAGTCAAATCCAATGAGAGCAAGATTCATTCATTCCCCCTCACCCCCTCTTCCCTTCCAAAAGAACTGCTTTTTCTTGCCACTTTTATGTGAAATAATTTACCCCATTCTATTTTTCCCTTAATATATTCCTTTCTCACCCCTTAATTTTATTTTGTATTTTAGATCTCATCCCCTCATTTTAAACTCACCTTGTGCCCAAATTTTCTATTCAGCTCTGGTCTTTTCATTGAGAAAGCTTGAAAGTCCTCTATTTTACTGAAAATCCATATTTTTCCTTGCAGCATTATACTCAGTTTTGCTGGGTAGGTGATTCTTGGTTTTAATCCTAGCTCCATTGACCTCCGGAATATCATATTCCGAGCCCTTCAATCCCCGAATGTAGAAGCTGCTAGATCTTGTGTTATCCTGATTGTGTTTCCCCGATATTCAAATTGTTTCTTTCTGGCTTCTTGTAGAATTTTCTCCTTGATCTGGGAGTTCTGGAATTTGGCAACAATATTCCTAGGAATTTTTTTTTGAGGGGGGGACCTTTTTCCAGAGGCGATCTGTGGATTCTTTCAATTTTTATTTTACCCTCTGCCTCTAAAATATCAGAGCA